>JAVHNF010065779.1:0-12682 GCA_034783455.1 Micropsitta finschii
CAAACAATGCATGCTGCCTATCCAATGGCTTTACCCAGGAGTGATGTTATGTACTTTAACTTACTGAATAAGGCAAGCTTGTACTGCACAATTTCTCAGTTTTGCAAATTTAGTAAGATAGAAATGATTTCATTAACAAGCCCACAGGCTTTCCAGTGCAAGATTATACCTTATTTTCCAGTGCTCAAAATTACACAAGCATCGGGATTTCTTAATTGTGCTTGGAAAACACAGACTTGTTTTTCTTACTAACATCATGGCCAAGCTTTCTTACCTTTACTGTGAATTCACTCTTCAATTTTCCAGAGATTTTCTAAATGGACTAAGTTCCAATATCCTGCAAAATAAAAAAACCCCAACATACTAATTTTAACAGTTTTAAACAATTTATCTCACTAACCATACTTTCTGTGCTACGGTTCAGCGCCAAATCTTCATGCCTACTTCCACAGTAGAGAGCTTAAGTGCTTGAGAAAGGGCTCAGGAGCCCAGATGTCTCAAAAACTCATTTCCACAAAAGGGAGACTTTCTGCATCAGTTCAAAAAGAAATAAAATGCAAACTCTTTGTTGCAAGCTTCTTTATCTCACCCGTGCAGGCTGCAGCATGAGGTCAGAGTGATTCCTCACCAGAGGCAGGATTTGGTTGTCTGTGTTTAAGAGGACATGAACATTTTGTTCATATAGAACAAAAGAACATATAAAAAGATTGATCCCAACTAAAAACCTGAACTTTGTTTCATTCATTTTGATCTGGTTTTTTTAAGCTGAAATATCTTCAGAGAACAGGAAAAGCACACATAAATTCAGCTTAGTTGAAGCAGCCCTTTTCATTCTCTGCCTGGAGTATTTGGGCATGTATGGGCTTTTCCTTACTCAACAAATGATGGGACTGAGGAGCTCCCCACACTTTCCAGGCTTCACCCCATCCAAGACAGCAGTGACCTGTGACCTTTGACCCCCCTACAGTTGACTATTGCCTCAAGGAGGGTCTCAAAGGCTGTGTGCCAGGACCCTTGGAAAGACACAGGTTAGGATAAGCCTGTGCTGCATTTAGAGCAATGGGCTCATCTGTATGTAGAGATTCTAGCTGACAATTTTGTTTTAATTTTAAGAAGACAGTTCTGGTTTTCTTTTGAAAGTTTCTTGTACAATAATAATGTCCTACATCCCCCTATGAAAACAATGACAGATTCATTATCTCAGGAGAATCTTTAATGTGTGTGCCATAAAAGAGTATCTAAACTATCTCCTTTTCATCTAGTTTTGAAATGCTAAAATGAAGTGGCCTATTTTTCTTGAGGTTGAAATAATGTGTGCATCTAACTTCACATAAATAAGGAAGAGAAGCAAATGTAAGGAAGAGCATAGCTCCTAAAAATCCTGAGCACATCATTCACAGCAAGTTTCTTGAGCTTTTGAGAGCTGAAAACACAAGGCTGACAAGGAACGCTGCACTTCCAAAACAAGAACATTCATCAGCAGGTGTATTCTTTTCCTACAGATGTTATGAGAAAATTCATTTTGCATTCCATGTTTTTCCCATTCATTTTGCACCTGGGCAGTAAATTTCAAAAGTATGTTCTCTTCTCGCTCTTCCCCCAAAAGGTGGTATACCCATTTGCAGTGCAAACAGAAGAGCAGATCTCCCACTGCCTCTTGTATATGCATGAGACTTTTTTCTCCTGCGGTTCTGGAAGCTTGTTCCACCTAGAAAGAGAGTGATGGGGCCATCAGCCTCTCAGCTGCCAGATAATCCTCGGAGCACCATTAGTTGCAGTGTCACTTCTCTGTCTTCAGTGAGATGTCACAGTAATGAAAAATGGAAAAAACAGTGTTCTGCAACTGCAGAGGAAATAGTAAGGGAGGAGATCTTAAAACAGGAGTCAGTTCTGGAAACTCCTGCAATTACTGTCAGCTCACCTGCTAGGGCAATTAAGAGTCTGCAGTGCTGTCTGCTGTTTAATGCCGCAACATGTGCCAAAACATAAATAAACACATGAAAAATAATTCAGCTTATGATTTTTTTCATAGCATTTTATGAATAAAAAGTACAAAAGTTGTTGGGAATTAAGTCAATCATTGAAACTGAGGAAATCTGGACAAAACTCCTAGTGTCGTTAGTTTTACAATAAACTTACTCTGGCATTGAACAAGGCACCTAAGTGCTCTGTGCCTCATTTTCTTATAAATTGGAACAGCACACCAATACACATCCTCTTTGCACATCTTGCCAGTGTGGGATCTAAACTGCTCTGACTGTGAGCTATTTCTTATTCGGGGCCACCTCTGGAGAACCATTTGGCAAGTAGAGATGTTTGCATTACATCTAAAATTGGGGTTGTAGGTCTTTCCAGCTCCCTGGTGTGGGTACGTGTCCCTTCTGCTTTCTGGTCTCTCAAGAGGGAGGAGGCATGATGCAGCATTCTTTGGTAGGTAGAAACCCCAGAGAGTGGCTCCAGGAGGGAATATCAGTGCCTTGAACACAAAGGCACAAAACTAAACAGGAAAGGACGAATAAGCAGGGTATGTACTGTGGTTATCTGCTATTCTGTTTTGGGAAGTAGCCAGAGAAAAACAGCTTTCTAAGATCCGAACTCCAGGAACAAATTGTTGCTAACCTCAGAGAATCTGGGGACGCTCCATTATAACTGTACACATGAAAGCCAATCCTGAGCATTCTGAGAACATGCATCTGTTCAATGTGTGGCACGACTGGGCATGGATACTTAAAATGTAGCAATAATAACAGGAACGTACCTTGCTGGTTCAGAAAGTACATCAATCACCACTGGGGTAAAGTGAGAGAAAGGAGACATTCATGTGAGCTTGCAAAAAGATGTCAGACAAAGCATTTTACACACGAAAAAGTGAAGTGTGTATGTTGGAGTACTCTCTCAGAGAATAAAAGTACATCTCGGGCTCTCATTTAGGTACCTTAAGTAGAGTCAAGGGGACAAAAAAAATATCAATGTTAATTGCATATGCTTTCAAAATAGTCTAAATTACTTTATGAAAATAAAGCCATGCCCCAGGAAGCAGCTGTTGTTATTGCATATTAATAGAGTAAGACAACTAACTCCTTTGTGTTTACTATCTCTTAAATGACTGAAAATACATTAAGTCATTGTTCCTGGGAAAGAAACATCAGGTGCTTTGTTACCAGCATGCTGCTGTGCTGCAATCTACTATGTGCCAGCTCAGGTGATCTGTCTGTCTGCCTCTGCTCTCCTTCCTGGCAGGCAGCCTGAAGTGAGCTTGCGGTGTTGCCAATTCAGTTCTGCTCAATTGTCCTGGGTCCATTGTGCATGCTTTGCTTTTCTTATTTGGCAGTGAATAGTGATAACAGACACAACAAAGGTATCCCCAAAGGTAGTAGAAAATCTAGTAGGAACTGTTAATCAAACACAAGTGCAGTGTCTACTAATACATGGTACAACTGTATATTCCGTAAACTTAGAAGCACCCCGTAACATCGTTTTTTAACAAGAGTTCACAACTTTCTTTTTTCCTTGTCCACATAACTAAACTGGATTTCTTTCAATAGCCAGACTCTGAAACTCACTCTCCCACTGAACACTGCCTTACTTGAGAAGACAGGAAGAAATTCAACAGCTGTGTACAACAATTAAAAGCTAAATATATAAGTTGTTTATCTAAATTAGTTTACAACTTTAGGACACACTTAACATGAAATCTGTTATGTAAGCCACTTCTCTCTCCCTTGTTTGTAACCTGAATTTTGTTTCAATTGAATTTCCTTGTTTCAATACCTGAAACAGGTATTGTTGTCAATTGAATGAGCATACAAACAAACATTATAGAGATAAAAACTGATAAGAATAAGTCATTCCTAGAAACTGATTTTTACTGAAATCCAACAAAGGCATATCATATTAAATATTAAAGGCAGTCTAACCACAAAAGCAACCCTGTGCATAGAATCTGCTGCTGTTTATGCCTACAAAATATTGAGGGCTCTTTTAACTGCACTATGTTCATATATGGCATAAATCTGAATTTTTCAGAATAAGGACTTGGCAAGACTTTATGTCCTACTTATCTCTGTTTCTCCAGCAGAAAGGGCATTTCCTTCTGTAAATTTCTGCAATCCACTGTGTGTAAAATACAACATTTCCACAGCATCATTAATAGTGCCATTTTGAAACGCTAAGTAAAATTCCATTTGGTTCAGTCTATGCTCTGAAGTTCCCAAAACAGGAATTATTCCCAAAGGTGAATCCCAATCACAAGTATTTCATCAGAATACAATCAGCAGTTACAAAGACACCCAACAGAGTATGTACCAGACCCAATACTGCCTACACCTATGAATCTGTATTAATGCTTACTTGGGTAAAGGCAGAAAACATTCAAGTACCTCTAAGAACTATCTGTCATAAAATTCAGTGTCATGGTGTACGTTTCATGTAAATTAAATTCTAAGGATGTAGACAAAGAATGGCAAGAAGGTAACAATAAGAAGGTAGGTGGCTACAAGCCAACAACATCTGACATGAACCTTCTGAAGCTCTGCCTGGGTTAATAGGAAGTAAGTCTAGGTTAGCTTCTCAGCTAACTAAATTGTGCAAGACACTTGTTTAATTTCAGAAAAGCTGTTCAATGTCAGTAAGAAACAGAGATAGTGCCTGTGATGGTGTTCTATTTATTGTTCTTTGTCCAGAGGTTTTGTAAGGATCAAAGTGCCTGTGAGCAATGGCAGCCAGGAATAAACATTACACAGAAACTTGAAATAGAAAAGCTGAAGAATAAAGAGTTGGGCTGGAGGCTGGTGCTGTGCAGGGCTCCCTGTAGGACAGCCAAGCTGCAACAGGGTGACAGGGATGGACTCCATCCCCTCCAGCTCACCTTGAAGAGCAAGAGCTGGAAAAGAATGAGCTGTTTTCAGTGAAGAGCTGAATAAACTTAAGAATGTAAGAAATCCACATAGCACTTGTACTCCCATTTCCCTTAAAGTGTAAAGATTAACAAGGAGAAATAATTAGACAAAATAAACTAGTCTGCAGGTAACAACTGAAAATTAAATATCTGTCTATAGAAAGGGATACTGAAGCATACTGGGGGGAAAACAAGCTGTGTGGCTAGAAAGAAGCAAAGCACCTTGACTTGCGTCAAAAGGATGCTAATAATCAAAATGACATTTAAAAATTAGAGTAGTGGAAAGAGCACATCACATACAATTTAAAATGTAAATTCCTTGCAAATGCAAGAAAACCCTGCAGATACTCCAAAGGCAATCAGAGAGCAAAATCAAAATTAGAAAAGCCAAAGACAAGAGAACCTCATATGCTCAGAACATCTTTATATATTTAATACATAAACATATTAAAAATATGCGATTTTCTAGATGCATATGTAATAATGTTGCATGTATATGTATGTATGGCATGCATGGCACTCACATGTAAGAATGCATGCCATTCTAATCTTTCTTAATTTCTCATCTGAAAACAGACATGCAGTCTGGCAAAATGGCTCCAAGTTTTATGTCTATAGCCAACAGGTCTGGAGTGCAGCTGTACAGTCTATTTGCTCTCTCCCACTTACCCACACCCAATTTGACCTTGGGATAGACTTTAGTGTCTGTTTGAAGCAAGATAAAATTGCTAGGACTTGAGATTCCTAGTTATTGTTCACTATTATGCTAGCATTCATCCAGCTACTGTTTACTAGTGTACCAATAAACCTAACAATGTTTCTTACCTCACTACAACCCTGCTGAGGAGGGAAGCACTATTCTTTCCTCTTGGAAAGTGCAATATATCTATGGTGCAGTCACAGTAAAGACTGCCGAACATACATCTGAGCTGATGCAGGAACTGGTGGCAGTTAATCTGCAGTAGGATGTGAATTGCACACATTAAATGTCCAAGTATTTACCAGATAAATCTGGTCCCTCCAAACCAATTCAATTCCAATATGTTGCACTGAAATGTTCTGTAAATTTTAAACTAACACTGCCATAAAAGCACCAAAGATTAGGAAGAGGGTTCATACTCCTGTCCCAGACCTGGGATTCAGGGACAAGGTAGAAAATATCCAAAAAAAACCCATTGGAGTGCTCAAAAAAGAGCTGAAATACACTGCCAGTATTTCACATTTCAAAACAGAAACAACCACTGCAACACTATTCACAGGTGACAGCTGAGATTGGTGCTGGTGCCCAGACTGCACTGTAGCTTAGCAGCAAAAGTATTTCCTCTGCAAGATAAGGTTGGAGATCCACTGCCCTCATGAGTAGGAAGGATCCATCCAGCTTTGCTGGACTCGTTCATTCACCAAGCTACAGAAGCCCAGGATGCCCTCCAGACCTGCCATTGATACCTCACTGCAGCCAAGGGCATGAAGATTAGGAGGACAGGGGAGAGCAATCAAGCCAATAAGAATATGGCCCTGCAGCTGAGACACAAAGGGAGACTAGGAATACTGTCTTGTACGACTAGTTCTGGCTTTTGGTCCACTTCTGTATAGTTAACCGTCAAAGGAGCAGGAGTTGGCATCCTGTCCTCTCACATACTGAGGGGTTTAATTATACATATGTCACAAAAGGTAGTCTGTTATTTGCAAGAAAGGAGTCTAGTCTGTGAATTTGTAGAATAGAGGAACACTCGGCATGCAGCTCGTGAGGCTAGTATTGAGACAAACCCTATAGCTGGTTGTCCCCACTATTTAGCAAGCTCCAGTCTGAGCCTGCATCATGTGCAGGATTCAGGTATCTTATTCTACCATAGCGGAAAATTTCCTGACCTTCAACCACCCCATTTCAGCCAAAGTCTCATTTCCTTAAGCACTGCAACTCCCAGACTGCAGAAGCCTAAGCAGGCTTTCTGGACCTTACTGCACTTTTGCAATATCCATCATTTAAATGTCACTGAGAACTCTGAACCCTTGATCATTTATCTCTTAAAGGACATTAGGAAACAGAAGCAAACTCCTTAGCACAGTTCTTCCATGCAGTGAAGAGGCCATTCTCTGTTGAAGTGCAAAATTATGCATACAAAATCAAGAACAAGGAATGATAATTTGTGGGTGTGCATCAGAAATAAATCATTCCACAATCGTTGCCTCTTTACCTTATGATACTGAAACAACAGTGACATTATTCATTAATTTAATTGCTCAACTTACATGTTTTACTGTATTCAACCCTGGGAATTATGTAAAAGAACTGAATACATACCAGGCCTGAGAAGTTTCAATTTTCCTGATATAAACTACCACCACATGAAACTGAGATAAAACTACACATCTTTTTCTGCTTCTAGACTTCCACTGAACTCCACATCCCTATAGAGGAGAGAAGCAGTAAAAATGGCTTCAGTAAGGTACTCATGAGGTACAGCTGAACCACTGTTGAGGAAACCTTGCTATGGGCAGGCAAATTATTATTCCTAGTAAAAAAAGAAAGGCAGAAGAGTGTTTCTTATGTTTGTTACCTGGTCCCTGATCTGCTCCAACACAGCTATGAACAGTTCTGCATTTAGGATATCATGTTTAACTTTTTAAATACTGTGTTTTGTTCTATATAGGCTAGCTGACCAGTAGACACCTTGCTATCCAGAATTAGGTAACAGTCTATGTATCTGTCTGCATGTATATGATATTCATTTTATCCCTGTGTTATTTTAACCTCTTTGTGGAAGCACATATCCTTCTGCTTTGAGTTGGTATGCTTCCAGGCAAGAAAGGGCTTCCCAAGCTGCATGACAAATAATAAGTAGCAGTTACACAAACCAATGGCACATTTGTCAGCCAATACTCATCAGAAATTCTACTGTGGAAAACCAAAACCAGTGCATTTAAGTACCAGGAACTCTGAGAGATCTCTCTGATTAGCTTGCTTTGGCCACTGCTGTCAGTCACCAGTTTTTATTACCACCTCTGTCTGCCTTCTTTTTGGTTCCCTTCTTTCCCATCTCTGCTGCTGTTTAATTCTGAATAATGGAAATGGAAATTACTTTTTTAATTATTTATGTTTTGGTAGCTGTATGAAAAAAATTTAGTGCTGCTTGGGAATAAAATGTTGGGTTTGATCTTCTCGGCAGTTCTTCGTGTGTTTCTCATAGATATTATTACTTATATACAAGAAGACCAGCTGATTCTCTATAAAGACCAGTTTCATGGGGTTTAGAAAATAGGTTCAATAGTTTTATCATATCCACCAACATTCAAAAGTGAATCAGGCTCCCCTGTACATAAGGTACTCAGAGCATGTAAGTCAGCAGGGCTCCTTTTGCTGTGTGGCATCTCTGGGTTTAAGAAGCTTGGGAAGTGAACCAAAGGCATTTGAAAGAGGCAGAGTTATGTGTAAAATCTTTAAAAGAAAAACAAAATATCACAAAATTAAACCAAGTTGATTTGGTATGAATGCAAGATAGCTCCTTCTAGAGATAAGTGTAGGAGCAAAAGATGCAGCTGACTGAAGGCTGTGTAGGATTTAACAGTGTGAGTAGCAGAAATCTCTGAATATTCCTCTTCTTCCATCCTTCCTACTGGGATGAAACCTTGACCCTGGGAGCTGCGGCCCTGCAGTCTGTTCTTTCTCTTTCCACTAGTTAACTGTGAGAAGCAAGGATTAGAATACATTATTCACATCTAAGACTGTTCCATAACTGGATAAACAACATATATCACTACTGCCTAAACCAACAGATAGCAAATCATTAGTCAATTACGCACAGTTAAATCCATACCTTCATACACACATCCATACATGTATCTAAAATGTTTGTGGACAGGAAAATTTGCTATATAAACATTTGAAGCAGAATTACCATTTCTGATTCACTTAAACCTCCCTCCCATTTTTACCTTCCTTTGGATAATCTTTCCAAAGAAACCCTAAAGAAGGCAATTTATTCTTCAGCAAGGATTAAAATCCCCTAACTGTGAAACAATTAATTAGATTATATCAAAATCGGATGAGAAAGAACATGAGTAACTGTTAAAAAATGGACTAGAGATAGATGAATATGAGAAAAAACTGCCTGTCACTTAGACAGTGAACTGGAATTAAAGAGATTTAAAGTAATTCTCAAATCCTCCTCAGACATCAAAAACAACCTTTGGACAATCGCTGTGTTTCAATTCCCCTTTATGAAATAGGTTTGGAAATAATATTGACTCTCTTTTGCTTCTGGGCTTTCTTGTCTGTGGAACTGTAAGAACACCGAGTGAAAGATGACGCAGTCCTTGTAAATCTAGCCCTAAGCATTTTCCTCTTTCTCCAGAAAGTTAAAGAACAGCATCATTGAATGGGTTTTTTGCAGAGAGCAAGTTACCAGTAAGTAAAGAAAGGGGAAAATTGAGCTCAATTATAGCTAGTAAATCCAAAGGACAAAACAATAAAGCCAGATTTCATGACCAAACTATATCTGGAAAAAAAAATCTGGACAATACAGGCTGCCCAAAAGGGATTTGTTGTGTTTCAGGGACAATCTCATTTGTCCAGAGAGCAGAGAAAGCTACTCAGGGAACTGGTGCCATGAATTTAATTCTAACTTATAAGTAGAAGAATTTGAAAATAGAATGAAATTTGAGGAGGGGGAAAACCAAGAAATTATCTGAGTTCTCTGTTGCAAGGCACAGTGCAATAAGAACAGAAAAATCAATAGGTTCAGGGAATTAGTAAGCTGAATCTTTAGGGAAGAAATTCTAAGGGAAAATGTGGTGCAGGAGAATTTGCAGTTATTAAAACAGACTATATTAAAAAGACAAAGGCAAAAGAGTGTACCATGGAGGAAAAAGACCTGGCATGACTCTTTAAAGAACTTAAAAACCTAAAAAGAACATAAAGGAGGAATAGAAAGGTATTATACAACTAGACAGGTATACAATCAGAAAAACGAAGGTTAAAAGGGAGCCATTACTAGCAAGGAATATCAGAGATAATAGGAAAAATGTTTCTTCAGTATCATGAGAAGGTGGCAAAGGTGAATATTACTTAATAAGAAAAGAGTAAATAAGAGATGAGAAAGCTGAAGGATTCAAGGTATTTTGAGGACTTATGAAGGACAAATAAGATCCTAACAAACTGAGGAAGCATAAATATAGAATCTATTTGCTGACATATGAAAGTCCAGTTAGATATTACTCATTTCATCATGCATGAAGCTGACAAGCATGACCATCTCTGATACGAAGTGACAGTGTCTAATTAAGAGCATCAAAACCTGACTCAAGAAAACAGCACCAGGAGACAAAAAAGGCTCAGCTTTCTCTACATTTCAAATAAAGTTCCCATTGAGAGAAGACAAAGGGATATCAATAGCAAAGCAGTCAGGCAATCTGTGCCTTCACATTTTCATATAAGAAAAACTCAGTTCAAGCCACCTGGGTACTAGCATACCAGCCTAATACTTGGTCATAAATTCTAAGTTTAACAAAGCAATCTGTATTTTGTACTTAGATATAAAATTGCCTTTGGAGGCCCAACCTCATCTGATCTTCCACCTAAAGGAACTTGACACTAAGCCTTTTGCATGTGTCCAAGCATAAACTTAGTGTACCTGAACATAAGACACATATCTTCTCCCTGTGATGAACCTGTAATGTGTTCAGTTCATTGACGAACCAAGCTTTGAAAAGCCAGTTAGGTTTTGAGTCACTTCAGTGTTCAGGTGAATTAGTATTTAGCAAGCTTGGCCTGCTTGTTGTTATCTAAACCACAATAATGTTTCTACCATCTATTTTAAGCACAAATTGAGTTTTAGAAAGCTTAACTCTCTGTACTCCAGGTTTTGTCTATAGACAATGTGTCAGAGCAGGAGTTTAACTCAGCAGGAGCCTGTCTCTGTGTAAGGAACGTACATAACTGGTCTTTGAAGTCTGACTACCTAAATTACATTTTCTTCAATACCTCACACAACCATGATTATGTGCAACTGCTTGCAGACGGAAGCTACAACAAGCTTCTCTTGAAATACCCCTAAATATTAGATACTCTGATCATTCTGATATGGCTGAGTCACTTTAAACCCACCCTGACAAATAAAAGGTACTATTCAAAATGTCCTGATATTTTATCAAGCAGCAGAAACAACTGACCATCACAGCAGATACACAAGAAGTCATAAATGAAAGAGACAACTGACAACAGTCTTAGATTTGGGCTATTTATTGCTTCTTTTTTGTATTCATTGCTTTGGAATCTTGGTGGTTGGTTTTGACCAGAAAGGTTTGGGGTTTTTTTTTTTTAATGCTTTTTTTTAGGGCTTGGGTTTTTGAGAAGTCAGCCTTTTTCAAATTTTTAGTTAGCTGTAGCATCAAGGGATAAAAGCTTTTATCCATTTTTAATTCAGGCTACAATGCCACAAGAGAGAAGCTGCATACAGCTTTAACTTCTGAGTATTCCTCTTAAAACAGTAGGACTACACAGACATACTTTAAAATGCTAAGTGCTCACTAAATTAAACTGTTCGCATTTACTACACAATTAAATTACTTTTCTCAGTTTACCCTTTGGAACCACTCAGGAGAGTGCTTGGCAACAGCCACTGCCCAATCTGAATACACTGAAAATTTGGTAATTCTGTGGAATATTGGTTTCTTCAAAATATGATTCAGGGGAATAATTCCTGCTACAAGACAGAAACAAAGCATGTCTTTGTCAGCTTTAGAGCCATTTAGGAAAGAAACATGCACTTGGAAATTGTGTAACTACATGAAGTGATCAAACATAGAGCCATTTCTCTCGTTCACTATGTTCTAATAATTGGACAGTTATCAGTTAATAAATTATAGACCAATTTCTGTCTTCGAAATACTCCCTTCCCACTGACTTCCAGTTCTTCCATCAGAAAAAAACTGTCACTGTAATCAATAAGATGTTTGCACTCAACTGCAGACAGAATCTGGTAGTGTTGTGGGCTACCGAAACAGACCCATAAGCACTTCGTAAACAAATAAAATACCCCAACTATCAGTACAGACATGCAGCATCACATCCTGCATTTTAAATGCATATAAATTTGTTCACTTGTTATCCAGCTCTCTTCATTCTGACTAAGGCTGTACTGACCCCACAGATTATTATGACCTACCAGTTACAGAAATCATAGTAGTCTCAACACTGTCTGTACCTTAATTCTGCAGCCGTGGACACAATAGCTTAGCTCATCACCAAACAAGCAGCACAGTTAATACTGAACAGTCTTTGGAGCTGAAAACAGTAAGAAAGTAAATTTCAGCATGAATATTTTAATCTTTTCTTTCCCCTGCATGTGTGCTGTATTTTTACTTCTGTCTGTAAACCTCCAGGCACAGCAGCAGAGCGAGTAGAGCATGAATGTTTCCAATCAGGTCCCACTTCCAAGGACCGAGGAGAGAAAGCTGGTGGTGTGCATCATCTGCACACAGGGAGCTTTGAAACGCAGGAACACTCTTTCCTGTCACTCCTTGCTTTACCACCTGAAACACCAAATGAAGGGAACCTCTGTCACATGGCTCTCAGCTGTTCAGCAGCAGAGTGAGTAGAGCATATATCTTTGCCCTCTGCTCCCACATCCAAGGACCCATTACAGAAAGCTGGTGCTGTGCCACTTCTGCACACGTTGAGCTTTGAAACGCAGTAGCACATCTTCTTGTCATTCCTAGCTGTACCACCTGAAACACCAAATGAAGGGAACCTCTGTCACATGGCTCTCAGCCGCACAGCAGCAGAGC
>JAVHNF010065780.1:2713-13707 GCA_034783455.1 Micropsitta finschii
TATGTATTATCTACATCTGGAATGAGGAGCTGTATTAAAATATAATTATATAATTATAATTTTTATATATATATATATAAACATAATTATAAAAGTAAAATGAAATGGCCTCATATGGAAAGCATTTGGAAAGGAAAATACCAGAGTAAAAATGGAAAAATAAGTATGTGTCAGGCCATCTGCAGGTTAGGAGCAGCTCTCTGAGAAGCCAGTGGGATTTGCCTGTGCCCTGCATGGAGAGGCAGAGGCAAAGCAACTGCAGCTGGCCCGCGGTACTCTGGTGACCAAGGCTTTAGTCATGCCTACAGTAAGACTTTTAGCTTTAACCTTGGTGGCCTCAGGAGTATTTCTCAGAAGCTAAAGACGTCAGCTTTAGCAAGACTGTGCCCATAGATAGTAAGGACCAAAAGTTTGATCCCTGGGGGAGGCAGCAGGAGGCTTTTGAACATGCATGTGCCAGCAGATATCTGGGACATGGGGGAGCATCCCTGCCTTCTTTGGTAAGAGGGGGAAATTCCACTAACAGCTAAATTCATATATTAAGCCCATCTCACTTTATTCCTGCACAGAGGTAAGAGACCCTAAACTGCAAACAAAGCCATTGTACATGTTGCTTTCTGACAGGCTCTAAGTTAAGACAGGATTTTAATACCCCCCTTCGAGGGATCACTCAGCTAAAGTTAGGCGTGATTTTAGGAATCTCAGAAAATCAGCCCCCTGATAAACTCTCTGCTTCAGGTTACAGTAAAATACATTAAAGAAGCATGTTTCGTGGCAACCAACATAAAGAAGAGATATTGTAGCAACAAAGCTTTGTCTTAAAAATTATTAAACCGTTTGGTTTTTCAATAATTGAAGAAGCTTCATTACCATGCAAACAAAAAACAGGTTGGCTGTTCACCTTTTGGAAGACAGCATTTGCATTCCTATAATAGAAGGAAGAACCTTATAAAAGTAATGAAGGAGCATAAAAATGCAAATTACTGCAGCTAATTGGCTGTGCCTTCTTACACCTTCTGAATTATTAATTTATGACAGAGTAAATCTGTCCTTTTTAAATAATATAATAAAGAACAACATTGTGTTTTATGCTGCTGAGTGGGTAGTGTTTGCTCCCTTAATTTTATGGTGAGTTGCTTTTGTTTGCACTTGCAAGATGCTTGCATTGTTCTGCAAAATTCCGAAGGTCAGGCATTATTCTCATGCAGGCTGACATCTTTATATTTCCTATATCTAACTCCTGACTGGAAAAATAAAATTACAAAAGATGATGCCATTATTACCATAATGCTAATTTCATCTTGTGCCATCGGGACTAACGTTTAGTCAGAAAGCAGGCTCAGAATCCTGCAGACACCTATTTACCTGCCAATATGTGAGTAATTTCATCCATTTCAATGTGTTAACTTGCATTCATCATTGGTTTCTACGCAGGGGGTTGAAGAAATCAAGATAAAAATGAAATATTTAATAACAGGGTTGATCTGTGTGCATTTTCCCCAGAATAATATTTCTTATGTAGAAAATTTGGGAAGATTCTGAGAAGCTGCTTATTTTATTTGGGATTTCCATCCCTTTGGTACCCTTTGGTGTACATGAGCGTAATTTTGCAAGTGCTAAATATTCTCTCTGGCGGGCCCGTACATTCACTGTGTACACATTGTCACAGGGAGGCCCTCACATTCACTGTGTACACTCACCAACACCACGCAGGGTATAAGCAGCATGTCCAGTGCTTTCTGAACTCACACTGTATTACCCAAATGCTCCACATTGCATTCACGTGTTGAAATACTTCTGTGGGACAAGAGTTTAGAAAATAATCTCACCTTGCCCCATTGCAGTGCTGGCAGTGAGCCTGGAGGGGAACCAGCCCCTATTCTCTGCAGATCCCGTGGGCTTGGGCATCCCATTTGCTCTCAGCCTCCTGGAAAACTTTCGGATGATGATTAACAAACAGCGCATCCATCCAAGGGGTTCTCCCAGCACCCTCAGCCCCTGCTGCAGGAGCGAAATGGGAAGGACACAACCCAGACTCCTGGATCTGGGTCCAGGAGGGATCCCTGCTTTGCTGGTCCCCGGGATGGGTGGTGGGAGATTTGTCTCCCTGCAGAGCATCTTTGCTGTTTGCCAACAGGTCAGCGTGGGCATCCCGCCTGCCCATCTCCTCACCCTCACCATCCTCCTCTCCCCACTTAAATAAGGGAAATGGCCTCTGGGTTCTGCACCCCACTGATATCCCCAAACTCCTGGCATCCGCAGCACCCCATGGGATTCCCACTCGGTGCTTTCCCGTGGTACCTGGACAAGGGTCGCACCCCCAGACAACACAAGAAACCTGCCTCTGCTCCCCACCTCCAGAGCATCTCCCCTGCTCGGTTTCAAGAGCTGCCCCAGCCCCACGCCATCGGGTGATGCTCGGCATCCCGCTCCTGCCGTCCTGCGCCCCCCTTTCCCGCCTGTGCCCCCCACATTCCCCCTTCCACCGCCAACTCCAGCGCTCTCCTTCCTGCCGACGCTGCCGCCGGAGGCACAGATGGTGCCCTGGGAGTCACACCTGCTTTGGGTTTGATCTTGGCTCCCAACTCGCATTATTTCACCCGCCAGCCTGCTCCGTACCGATGCCATCCATCAGCACGCAGCTAACGCGGGTTGGGGGGGGACACACACCACAACCCACCCCCAGCCCACCCCAGCACGGCTCCTCCACCCCCCCCATCTCCATCCTCGGGCTAAGGTGACCTCTGTGATGGCAGCAGCTTCCCCCAAAGTCCTCTCCAAGGCTCCCCCCGCCGCCACCACCCGGCTCGAAGGTGTGGAAATCAGAGGAGTGCTGTGAAACCCTCCCTGCTCCCAGGCAGCAAATACACCCAGCCAGCTCCCCACTCGCTGTCATTCATTCCAGTCCGGTTCTATATATTGTTCTGCCTCTTCCTGAGCTATAAAGAGATGCAGTTGGATTTGCTGCTTCCCTTTTTTTGCCTTCTTGGCTTGGATTTTAAATACCTGATGAGTATGGAGACCCCCACGTCCTCGCAGTTTGCATAGACTCTGCTCCATATCTCTTGAATCACCTTTTTCTCTGCGTCTGAAATCTCTTCACTTCTTTCCCATCTCTCGATCTCCATTTCTCCCTGGACTTTCTCCATGGAAAACAGCCGGCAGGATCCTCCGGGAAGCCAGGAGGAGATCAAGGGAGATGCGTGCGAGCGGGTATATCCTGGGGAGGAGAGACAAGGTGTTTGCTGAGCGGCTCTGCCGACGCGGGGATGTGTAAATGTGTGTGTGTGTGTGCGCGTGTGTGTGAGTGTGAGTGTGTGTGTGCGAGCGCGGCTGCTGCCGCCGGGCTTGGAGATGGAATTGAGCCGAAGATCCCGGGGTTTGCTGCGTGCGATCAGATCTCAGCCCTCCTGGTGCTGCCCATGGCTGGAGTTGGCTTCAGCTCGGCTCGGATGCGTGAGCCTGACTGATGGGGAACTGCCTAAAAGTGCAATATTCAAAGGCATCGCAAGACCAGCCTCTTTACCAACGTGTGAACGTGAGCTCACTTTCTCCCTCTCTCCTCCTCTCTCCCACTCCTCCCTCCTTCCCTGTTTTTTTTTTTTCCCTTCCCAAAAGGGAGGGATGAGGGGGATGTTCTGGGCAACATCAGCTCCGTGCTGGGGGGGTGGGAGGCTTTTATTCAGCCCTTGTAAACAGCTCCGAGGAAATTCAGAGCCCAAAGTGCGAGCTGAAGTTATCCCAAGCGCTGCCTGCACCCAGCTCCCCCCGTGCTCCCGTGCTCTGTGCTTTGAAGGACAGACCCTCACTTGCTTCTGATTCTTGGGATGCACGAAGAGCCGGCTGAGACCCCAAAGCACCCCCTCACCCAGCATCTCTCTGCCACCCCGAAGAAGTCAAGGTCTGTCCCACAGGGACTTATTTCATGACAAGAATTTGCTCCGCTTCCCGTGGCGGGACCCAGATGTGAAGGGATCCAGAGTTAAGGCACTTGGGAAAGGAGCAGGTTCTTGCTCTGGAGTGCCTGGGCAGGGATGGGGAGTGCGGGAACACCTCCACGCCAGGCTCCCCTCTGCCTTCCTGCGCCTCCTTTTGGGCTGCTCTTTACCCGAATGCCATTCCCAGCTCCCTGACGAGCCGGATGTAACACCCGCAGCACAGCGGGAACGCTACAGGGACCTGTAATAACCGACAATCCCCCAGAGGGAGATCAGACACAAGGGAAGCAGCCGGGTGCGCTCAGCATCACACGGACAGACAGGCTGAGGTGCAGGCAGGGGCTGGGGGTCTGAGTCCCTCTGGGGGCTGGAGCTTTGTCACTGCAGATCTGTCACTGCTTTTTGCTGTGTTTCTCCTCCAAACCAACCGCATCAGCAGCGTCAGCACATCCGCTCCTGCAGATCCGGAGAGAGACAGAGGAGATGCTGCCCACCGGTCCCCCACTGTGGGTGTCCCACTGGATTCATACAGGGGCAGACTGGGAGCCCTCGGCTCAGGGACACAAAGCTCAGCTCACCTGGGAGCTGCCAAACCATGGTGTGAAAGCACAGGAGCCACCTCCATCCGGCTGGAGGTTGGGCATCATTCATGTCCTCAGTGACAGCACCACCAACTTCCAGATCATCAGATTTGCTGTGGCAAGCTCGAAGTTTGGCTTTGTCTTCTGTCCATTGGCCATGAGCCTGAGCTCAAGCGTTAGCTACGATGTCCTCAGGTGGCCACCACGCTCTGGACACAGGGTGGCATGGCCAAGCTTATCACCTCCCCTTAAAATGAAGGGGAAAAGCAGCTGTGCTTAGTTAGACCCAGCTTAAAACCAGAGCAACACTGCAGTGCAGTGCTGGTGCTTCCTAAAGGGCAAACCCTCAAACTATAGCAAATCTGAAGGCTCAGGTGATAACGCAGGTGGAGCATTGGTTGTTATTACTTGCTGTGTAAAGAAAAAGACCCTTTGAAGCTTCTGCACTTGATGTTTTAGTCAATTCTGGTACCTTCGCCTTGCTCCT
This sequence comes from Micropsitta finschii, assembly GCA_034783455.1. Lineage (NCBI taxonomy): Eukaryota > Metazoa > Chordata > Aves > Psittaciformes > Psittacidae > Micropsitta > Micropsitta finschii. Next base: position 7,720 of record JAVHNF010065780.1, read on the forward strand.
CAGCACTGGCAGTCAAAGGGTCTTGGCCCAAGAGAAAATGAATATCAGAAAACGCTGGAAAAGTGAGAGATCTCCCAGCCTTTTCCAGGTTCTGCCTCCCTCTTGGGTGTCCCCTCTTTGGAGACTCCACATCTGGCTCTGTGGTGGCAGGAGCCCAGCCCCATCCCCATGTACCACAAACAGGGGATGCAAGTGATGTGGCAGCGATGCTCCACTGCCCCAAAATCCCAAACGAACCCCAGCAGCCCTGAACTTCAGCATCTTAACCACAGGCGTGGGACATGAATCAGGGCCCAGGGTGCTGGCACATGCTGTCACATGCCAGCCACCCGTTTCCATGGTTTCCCATGACTAGGGCTCAGGGTGAGGAGGCAACTTGCTCCAGAAGGAGATAGATGCTGCGTTGACACCATTGCTGGGAAATCCTGGCTGGGAATTGCACTGGCAGGCCCTGTACAGCCCTATGGAGAACCTGGTGACCCTTTGGTGCAAGGTGCTGTGCCAAGGGAGGTGGCAGCCCTCATGGGTGGAATGGTATTTGCTCACCTTGCCCAGACCAAGCAGCGCTTGGTCACTGTCCCAGAGGGTGACCCAGGGATGGGGACAGAGGACGTGGTCCCTACAGTCAGTGGGAAGGCTGAGCCTGGGGTAATCCATATGGAAGAAATCAGTGCTTCTCTCTCAGATCCCAGTTCACGCTGATCCCTCAGCCCTCTCCACTGGAGCATCACATCCCTCCTGCTTTCCACCTCCTTCCCACAGACCTGTCCCTACAACAGGGGACACTGTGGAGGCTGAGCTGCTCCTCTCTCACAGCTTCTGCATGATAGGAAGAGGCGAAGCTCCTGCTCAAGCCGTTCTCCACTCGCACGGCCGCAGGGGTGAGGACGTGCTCATGGGATGAGCCGTGCTCCTGCGGGATCTGCTCCCGCCTGCCGACGGCTTTTCCCGCTCCCGCCGTGCCCTCCCACATCGCCTCTCCTCCTCCCTTGCGCTGGGTGCAATAAGAAATGTACTTGGCTCCCGATCCTCGAGTGGGAGGTGAAGGCAAAAAACCCAAGCCTTCAGCTCCCCGGCGCGTGGGATGCGGATGATGGCAGAGCCCCCCCCTTGACTCTTCCACTGCCTCCGGGGCGAAGGCGGAAACCCCACATCCAGACCCTCGGGGCTGAGCCCACCTTCCCTGGTACATGGAGACTTCACGTGTCCCCTGCAAAGTCAGCTCCCTGCGGCCTTCTCACAAACACCATTTGCTGGGGTGGTCCAGGGAAAAGACTCCCTCTGGGAGTGCTTTGGGAAGGAGCCGCAGGAGCTGCCCCAAGCCCTTGGTGCTGCTGTGGTGCTGGGACCCTTCTCCAGACCTTCAAGACTCCAACCTGGCCAGGTCCGGGGCAGTCCTGGCATTTTGAATGAAATAAGGCTGAAGATTACCAGCCAAGGCACCCGGAAGAGCAGCCCTAACTCTGCTCCTCCTCCGTCAGAGCTGGACAGGGAGGTGGAAGATGACGATAGGGATCTGCCACTTTTGCTCCCACCGATGTGGCCATGGGCTATTGCATGCCCCTGGGTGTCCCTCTTTCATCCTCCTCCCAGAGCCCATCCAAGGTGCTGCATTATCTCACCCAGCAATGCTGGACTTGTCACCCTGACCATTGCTGGAAGGAAGCCCCAGGTTGCCACCCAGCCCACCCAGCATTGCCCCAGCAATGATCCCTTTCCTCCCTCCCCTAATCCAGCCCTGCTGCTAACTGCAAAGTCCTGGCCAGAACAGGAATAACAAGACTTTAGGAAATGGCTTTGCAGTGCCTGCTACCCGGGAGGGAAGGATTTAGCCTAAAGCCTGGATAAATGCTCTGCACTTATTGCAGGTTTCCTTCCCTGGCTTCTCTGATCCCTGGAGACCCAAGCACAATCCTGATGCTCCAGCTCCGTTGCTGGCAGTGCTTGTGGCCTCTGAGCCATCACTGCAGGAATGGGCTGGAGGACATGTCAAGGAGGTAAAAGGGGGTACAGGCAACAGGACTGCCCCGGAGCCAGCTGGGATGGCATCAGTGCCGGCATCTCCATCACATGGGATGCTGTGGGATCCCAGGGTATTCACACAGCTCTTGCCCACGTCACTGGTGTGCTCGGTCACTCATTGTAAAGAGCAATAGTACTGAGAGACCGGGATCCTCCAGCTCCGTGTCCTCCGCTCTGGGAAGAGCAGGGCCAGGGAAGTGGCAGTGCAGGAGCTGCTGTCCTGTCCCAGCCATGGGCAGCCCCAGGAAGTGGAACGGGACAAAGTCGGAGCAGACATTCCTCCTCTGATTGAAACCAGACCTCAGGCAGCGCTGCCGACTGGAGCTGGTGGGGAATGTGTTTAAACCAAACCAGCCTTCCCCCTCCTTCCTGCATGGAAATAGGGTTTGTCTGCTCTGGGGCTGAAGTACAACTGATGCTGCCAGACCGAGGTGCCATCGAAGCAAACCCCACAGCGGGACCCTGCCCCGAGCCCCCAGCTCCCAGAGGGGACCTCGAGCCCTGGGGCCACCTTGACCCAAACCTCACCCCTCACATATGGGAACAGGATGGGGGAGATGCTCCGGGGACCCGGACAGCAGCAGCACTGGGGTGATGCCGGGGCAGGGAGCACAGGAGGGGGGCAGACGGGCAGGACCCTCGGCAGCAGTGGGCAGAGGTGGATGAGCCAGGACAGTGCAGCCTCCCCGTGACCTTCCCAAACCTTGTGTCAGCTTCCTGCTGCCCTGCCCAGAAACAGCCCTCCCGGACCACGCAGCCCAAAGGATCCCAAGGATCCGGCAATGCCGGGGAGCAGGAGGAAGCAGAGAGGGGCCCTGGGAGCAGGGCTGGGAGCTGCGCGGTGCTTGCAGGCAGGGCAGGGTAAGAAGCTGCCAAGGCAGCCCTGGAGAGCGCTTCCCACCCAGACCAACCTGGTCTCGGGTTGGGACTTGCTCAAACCTCCCCCCAGTCCCACAGTGGGATTTGAGGAAACCAAGACCTCGTGATGCAGCCGGGAGGGATGAAGCAAGAGGCTCAGGTGCCAGATCCAGCATCCTGGGGCTGCATGGGCAAGGCCCCATCCGCCTCCTGCACTTCCTCAGACCCTGGTGGTGTCCCCACCGTGTCCCCCCCATGCCGAGCTCTCCCCATGGCAGGAACCGGGAGCACGGCCCCTGTCAGAGCCGGACCCATCAGTGGTAAGCGAGGATGACAGGGTCCTTGGGAAACAAGTCAGCGCTTCCAAACAGATTCTCTTTGCTGCTCTTTTCCTTCCTGAAGCTGGCGTGAGCATGGCAGGGGTTGCTCAGGAAAGCCAGGAAGCTAATATATTCATGTCATCCTGCATTTGGTGCCAGGACATGAAGTAAACACCGTCAGGGACCTCGCTCCGGTTCAATGACAAGCCCTGTTTCTTATTCCGATCACATTATCCGTGCTCCCCGTACAGCTTCATTGATTCATATCTTAAAAAGAAAAGCCTTCAAAACCCATTAAGGCTGCCTCGCCGTTCCAGCCCTGCTCTCAAGGGCTAGGGCAAGAAGCATTAACTAATCTGCTCACATTACCTTGCCTTTGAACCGAGCAGCTCTCGGTGTCAATCAGGAGTGTTTGGAAGCGATACGCACCCATGCGGGGCGAGCCTGGGCTGCCGAGGTCACCCAATGTCAACCGAGTGGCATCGATGGCCCCTTTCACACACGGGGAGCACGCAGGGCTTGTGCCTGTGATGGAGCAGCCCAAGTTCTGGTCCTCTGTTTGGCCAAGGAGGACCATATGGTTATAAAGAAGCCCATGGAGGAGTGAGAGTGGGGCCCTTGCTGGTGTCGTTGCGGCTGGGGCTCGGTGAGCAGCGATGTCCTACAGGGAATGTGAAAGCCACGGTGCTATTGCCAGGACCTTGCATCCTCCTGGGCTCCAGCTCGGCAGCAGCCGCTGTTTATGGGGCTTCAATGACTGCAGAGCACACTGAAACCTGCTCCTGGAACCCAGCGTGCTCCAGCCGGGACATGGGGCTCGGCCGCCCCGCGCTCCCCAGTGCCTTGGGCAAGGCAGCTCCGTGCCCTCTGGCCTGACTTCCACTCGGGAAGGGGTCGTTTACTCCCGTTTCCAGCTGGCTCCAGGGCGCACTCGGGCTGCTCCTTCCACTGCTCTCCCCAAGGCTTTCCATGACGCCGGTGCCAGCGGCGAGGCTGATCCATCCCCTCTGCCCCTGGCTGACCCCCATGTTCAGGGATGGGGACTGCTCGCTGGACGGGCTTAGAGGGATTTGGCTTTACTGAGATTTCAAGTGCTGCGTGTGCCTTGCTTTTAGGGTTTGGAGCACTTGGAGAGGACATGCCCGCATGGCTAGATCTGGGGGCAGCTCCGGCCCTGGCTGGATGTGGATGGAAAGCCAGGCTTCCTGGGAAGCTCAGCTTTGCTCTCTCTTTCAGACCCAGCCGGTCACTGAACCTGGACTGACGTAGGTTGCTTGGACTCGGTTCTGGTTTCAAAATCCTTTTACAGGAAGAAGCTGTTTTCCAGCTAAGTTACAGGAATGCCCAGCCTGGGGCTTTTCCTCCTGCTGCAGCCCGCATCAGTCCTGTGTCAGCCCCTGCCTGACCCATGTCTGCCCAGGAAGCCGCTGCCCATGTCTTCCTGCCTGCTCTGGGCCTCTTCTCCAAGTCAGGACCTCCATGTGCCATTAAACCCCTCTGTGTTCATGGGCATGTCCCATCCCCTTGCCCTCTCTCTTACAGTGGGTGCTTTCCCAGTTGTTCTCTTCAATCTAAACCCACAGAGTCACTCCATTCCAGATGCGTTTTGCATCGCACAGGACTGACCAGGGACAAGGTGTGTGAAGACACTTCACTGCCCGTGGGCAGGGACATCTAAGGAGCTTATAGGGAAGGGAAAGTCTTCCCTGGGAAGACAACGGGCACAGAGGGTCCTGCAGGAGACTGTGGGGCCAGAGCAGTGTCCTGGAGGGAGCTGTGTGACAGCGGCTGCTGAGTGATGGGAGAGTGGGGAGGAGGTGGCAAACCCAGCCTGGGCAAGGGGAGGATGCAGACAAGGCCTTGGATTTGCTGCCTGAGAGGCATCCATGGGGAATTGCAGGCAGGTCTGAGCCTGTCAGAGCAGCGGAGCCAGGGAGCGCGTTGAGGCAGGTCTGGCAGGAGGAGGAACACAGGAGCTGGAGGGAAAGGGAGAAGGAGGAAATGTGGTCAAAGAGGGGAAAGGGAGGCACATGGGGAAGGGGGGAGCAGAGGGGAGCACCCAGCCCTGGGGCAGGAGTGGGGTGGTTGGGGTGGGAATGGGCTTGGTTCATCACAAGTCACCTGGGGACCAGCTGGGGCAGCAGCACCACGTGCCAAAACCCATTAAGTGCTCAAGGGGTCACGGAGCAGCCACTTGGCTCCCTCCCGCCCACAGGTCAGAGGAGAGCGTCCTTGTGCGTCCCCTCCTAATTCCATCGGATCCTGCCCTAATCCCTCTTAAAACCAGCCCTGGGAGCCTTCAGCTGGGGGCCGGAGAGAGCCGGCAGGGTGAGGGGCCAGGGGGCACGGGGAGAGCCTGCGGGAGCGGCGCGGCGTGGGGATGGAGGCAGCGCCATGTGCACCACAGCCCTGCTCCTCGGCACGCTGGTCATGATCCTGCGGCGCCGCTTCTCCAACAGGGTCGAACCGTACGTGCTCTGTCATCCCCTTCCCATCCCCTTCCCATTCTCTTCCCACCCCTTTCCCATCCTCTTCCCATCTTTCTCATCCTCTTCCCATCCCTTTCTCATCCTCTTCCCATCCCTTTCTCATCTTCTTCCCATCCCTTTCTCATCTTCTTCCCATCCCTTTCTCATCCCCTTCCCATCCTCTTCCCATTCTCTTCCCATCCCTTTCCCATCCTCTTCCCATCTTTCTCATCCTCTTCCCATCTTTCTCATCCTCTTCCCATCCCTTTCTCATCCTCTTCCCATCCCTTTCTCATCCTCTTCCCATCCCTTTCTCATCC
>JAVHNF010065781.1:0-10855 GCA_034783455.1 Micropsitta finschii
ACTCGGCTCTCAGCGGTACAGCAGCAGACAATTTAGAGCATGTACGTTTGCCCTCTGCTCCAACATCCATGGACCCAAGACAGAAAGATGGTGCTGTGCCTCTTCTGCACACAGGGAGCTTTGAAATGCTGCAGCAGACTTTCATGTTACTCCTTGCTGTACCACCTAAAACAGCATAGGAAGCTAAGCTCTGTCACACTGCTCTCAGCCGTACAGAAGCAGAGCGAATAGAGCATGTACGTTTGCAATCTGCTCCCACGTCCAAGGACCCAGGAGAGAAAGGTGGTGCTTTACGTCTTCTGCAAACAGGGAGCTTTGAAACGCAGCAACACACTTTCATGTCACTCCTTGCTTTACCACCTTAAACACCAACTGAAGGGAACTTCTTTTACTCGGTTCTGAACCTTACAGCAGCAGACAATGTAGGCTTTCATGTGAAGCTCTTTGCAAACTTACATCACGGTAAAAAGTTCTTGGATCGAACCCTGTTTACTCGCATTGTGGGCTGACACCAGGTCCAGGTTCCTGTACCTGAGGAGAAGGGCCTGCAAGAGCGTGCAAAAATTGGCTCTAAGTGCGTATTTGTGTATGGCACCAACACAAAAAAATCTGTGACAAGCAACTGAATGAAGTAAATGCTTTTCCTACCGGAGTAGTTCAGCGAGTGCATCTGAGGCCATTCCTCTTCTCCTTTCTGGTTTGACATTTTCCTGGCCCCGTATGCTAATGGAAACAGTCCTAAACTAGCAGGTATCACCTGCCCCTGCAGGGAAGCAGCATCTCCCTCTCCTAGTACTTGCCACCAGTGAAAATTTCTGGAAACAAGTGAGAAAGCTGAGTTAAGAGGCTTTATCCTGCACTTGTAACACTGCTGCTGAATGAGATACAGACCGGTGAGGATCTGAACCTGTTACAAAACTGCTGTTCAGCCTGGAAGCGAGTTTCTCGAGCATCACAGCGTGTCCCCACATTGCCCTTCTGAGGTCCCCGAGACGAGGCTTCCCTCTCACCAAAGACGTTCCAGATGAGGCAGTGATTACCAGGGGAGGAAACGTTAGTGAGGGAAAGTGGAATTAGCCATATTACAGACAGGGTTTGTATGTCACTGGTTCCCCTTGAAAAATACTTTCATTTTGCTTGTGGTTTGAATTGCGGCTGCAGTTTGAATTGCAGGACCCTGTGTGCTGCGCCATGCACAACTGCACAATAACAGGACAGCGTGTTCTCGGCTTGACTGTGGTCTGAGCAGGGTGCTTCCTTGCATCCTGCCGACATGGCCCCCAGCCAGGGCCCTTCAGCCCATCTGCAGGGAGAGAAACCAGCTCCACTGGGAGCTGAGGACACAGTAACCGGCAGGAAGAAGAGCACAGAAAAGTACTCCCTGCCTGTGGAAAACTTCAGGGTATCCCAGAAGGCTGCAGACCCCAAAAGACAGTTGAATAAAGAATCATGCTGCAAAGAAGAGGACTGGAGGCTATTGTCTTCGTGTTAGACTGCTTACAGGCTCACCGGAGCTGAGGGTGCACGGCAGCCATCAGTAAGTCTCCAGCTGTGCTGGGGCATCAGGACTTCAGGAGCGGCACCTGGAAGCTATTAGGCTCCATGCAAACAGTTCTCCAAGCTGCTCCAGGAAGACTGATGATTGAAACCAACATTAATGTTCAGCATACATTATATACTGCATGACTGCCTGGACGTGGCAGTTCTTAGAAGAGCATTCTTGATCCAAACTGCATCTTATACCCAGGGAATCAAAACACCCCAGTGCGTGACCTCACGGTGTACAGGGTAGCCCTGCTCCCCCAGGGAGAGTTCATGCAGGGTTTCCAATTCAGGCTGAGGAAAGCTCACTCCAGAGTTTTATCTAATGGTGTATTTACTGCTTATGTGTGCAGGTAACGTGCACCCAGACATTTTAATCAGCATCTTCAGGAGATGTTTCTCATCTTGGCCTGAGGAGCCTTGTCTGCATCCTGTTTGGGCTGTCCATTTCTTTCTGTCTAACAGTTGTGCTACAGAATTTAGATTTGAAACCAGGAATACTGCATGGACAGATGACCCAGAAACTTTATGGAAGCACGATCAAGGCAGGCACATAACTTCTTTGATGACTTTGATGATATTTGAGTGCTTTCCTCCTCTTCTTTATTTCTGGGTTCACATCAACAGAACTATGTTATTTATCTGCTTCAACCGTGATGTCTCCTACCACGGCTGCTATTTAATTATTTTTCTATAATGCACATCTGGAAGTATTGTAGTTCCTTTCCTCTGTATTACAGTCCATGCGATTTGTTTTCTTGCTATCCAGCTGGATCATGCTTTTTTATGGATGGAGACCTACTGAAGAGAGAATCCTTCCTCCAATTAAATGCTCTCAGTTTAAGAAATCATTCTCATTTTACATGCAAAAGGATCCTGAAGCTGATCTGGGCAATACAAGGTAACCAATGTTTCCCCCTTGGTGCGGTGGGATATTTTCCAAGTTGTTTCTGTTGTATCCTTACTCCAAAGGTTATTCATAAATAAAGAGCCTACAGAAGTCTTGGCCGTCAGCTGGAGTGAAAGCGGAGCGAGAACAAGCTCACAGCTCCTCCTGAGGCCTCACCACCACCATCTGCCCCAAAGCTGGCACTCCTGGTGGATTTGTGCTTCCCAGGGAGGGTGCTCCTGGGCATGGGGTGTCCAGACCAGGGCAGGGTGATGCTGTGCCCACGCTGAAAGGCAGAGTTCGATTTGAAGGCAAGAAATCCCTTTAGTACAGTAATGTGGGGAGATGTCATCAGTTTGTGGATGTTGGAGACACTCTGTATCATTTGAACCTTTTCTTTGAGACCCGTACCTGGGCAGCATGGGCTGGAGATGAAATGTCAGCTCAGTCATTCTTCAGTGAGAGGCTGTTGCATTTTATTTTTTTACCTAAAGATACATTTAAAGGGCAACTCGTTTGCATAACATTTTCATATTCTCGATCTTGAAAAGGCTTAAGGAGCCAGGACCATGCTCTGCAATCTAATATCCTTACCTTTTGCGGTGGCAGAGAGAGGACAGTGGAAAATGTCATTAAAAAATGTCTCAATTTTCTTTGCAAAAGAGCATTGTGTAAACTGGGAAAGACAGACAATGAAGGGTTAAAATAATAAATAGCATTACAGTTTGGGGGTTTTTAGTTGCCTTACCCCAGGCATTTACTGTGGGTTCTCTATGTGAAATGTGGTGGAATTATTGTGAAGACGTGTTGTTTAAATATTAAACATTAATGCTCTTTTGATGGTGAAGCCAGTATTAAACCTGTTAATTTTTCATTAAAACACCTACAGCCAAATTTGTTTAAACTCTCAGTTTGCTGTCATCCTCATAATAGAAAACACTAAGTAAGAGCCACGTAGACCTGAGAATAAACAGGAGCAGAATGTGGGAGCCAGTTCCACGCTTCCTCGCAGAGTGGAAGGGAGACGAAGGGGAAGAGAGAAGCAGCAGGAGGGGAAGGAAGAAGCAAAGACGCTCTGGGAAGAGAGAATGAGGGAGGAAAAGATGAGCATGTACAGAGCAACAGGAAAGGGTTTGTGAGTATTAAACACACCAGGACAGCGACAGGGCTAGTGCAACTTCTGCTCAGCAAAAGGCGTGAGTTTGTGGGGCTGGAGACAGGTCAGCACTGGGGGATGCTGCATGCTCATACTGACAAGCGAGGGATGTGGGGTTTCTGAGCTAGAGCCGGTGCCTTCACAGCACTGTGAGGGGGAACTAAAGGCAGTGAGACTTCATGGCCCAGTTTGGCTGCAGGTGTGTTATTTTATCTCAGGGTGATGGTGAGATGTGCAAGTCGGCTCCTGCTTGTCCTTCCTAACATTGAGGGCTGCATCTGTAAAATCACGTCCAGGTGGGAGCCTCTACCTTTACTGCTGTTTTGTGATCACCAGCAAGAAAAATTACTCACAGGAGGTGTTTGTGTGTGATCCTTTGGAGCATAAATGATTTTAAGCTGTGGTTGGCGGCTACGGCAGTGGCTGGGCAGGGAGATGGAGTAGGAAGCGCTGGTTGAGGCTGCATTTGCCAAGCAAGGAGAAGGATTTTACAGTAATTGAGATGTGAAATGCTGAGAGTCTTGACAAGAGTTTTAGCTGTACAGATGGGTAAGGAAGGCCATATCTCAGAGATGTTATGCAGAAAGAATCTGCAAGCAGCAGAGAGCGAGCTTGGATGTGAGCCCGGGGGAGGCACCCGCAGGAGCCGCTGCCCAGGTGACTCCATGGAGCGGCAGCACGGAGCGATGGATGGAGGACAGGATGCAGGGAGGGAGGCAGGGATGGGTGTCTGGGAGGAGGGATGGGGTTGTGCAGAGCTGTCAGGAAAAGGAACCTGCAAGAGGGAAAGGCAAAAGATGGTCAGCCTTGATTTAACCTTGCTGTGTGCAAAACTGATGGCTGCTTGAACACACAAAGCTGAGAGACTTCAGATTTTGACGTGGACAGATGACAGGTCTACAGTAAAGCACTAGATTTGGGAGACAAAATAACATGTCCTCATGGCTAACAAGGAACAAGCACCATGCCCTTCATCCAGTGAGATTCCAGCTACACAGAAGACCAAAAAGGAATCCATTAATATTTAATATAGGCTATTTTATGAGAATTAATAGGGAAAACAGGCCTATATTTAACTTTGGATTTTTATGTTTTTTTTTTTCAAACACCACTTCTCTGTTGTTTTAACCAATGCAATTAACCCTGAGGGAAAAGTCCCGTTTGATTTAATAAGGATGACATAGACACAGACCTATAGACACCTTATAGAATGACTACAAAATCTGGGGGGTCTTGACACACGGGTGGCCTAAACTGAGCTGTCGGTGCATGAGCACTGAAGTAAACGGCTTGATCAGTGATGCTGCGGCAGTGGGATACGGTCCAGCCAACTGACAGGGCAGTGAGCAAGCAGCACTATTTTCTGCTGGTTTGTGCAGGGCAGCCCAAAACCTGCATCTCTGCTGATGGTCATATTTCTCACCTGAATTATTTAAGCCCTTTCCTGGAAGGGATGTCTCTGTGTATTTGTCTCCTTCGCTCTGCCCTTCTCTTCCTTCCTCTTTTCCTTCCCTCTCTCCCTTATGTGACCAGCTCATTTGCAACATTTCTGCTGCAATCCCACCGAGATTCATTTTCACTTTCTTATTGAAAAATCAAAATCTTCGGAATTAAAAGCACCCAATATTGAATTTTCAAGAACAGGTGAAAATTACGCTCTGCATGGTGATGAGGAGAAGGACGCGCTGAGCTGGGAGTGTGATGACACGGGCACCAGCGGGCTCACGTTTGACCCACATGAGACCACTGGGACATCTATTTAAAGAAAAGGAAAAAAGCATAGGTCATTTAGGAAGTGCAGCAGAGAACATGGGGGAAGGAAGCTTTCCATTCAGGGCAGTGGTGAAAGGAGGAGGAACTTTCCTGCTGCTCGATTGCAAAGCAAAAGCAGAAGCAGGGTGCAGGTTTTGTGTGATGGATACGGTTGTGGAAAAGCATCAGGCACTTGAGGCTTCCCTTTAGGGGAGAAACAGCTTCATAGGTGCTGCTCTGGCTGCTCCCAGCTGTCCTTCCCAGGGACTTGGTGCCTGCAGACTCCTTGCTGAGGCCCGGTGTACGGCGAGCGGTGGGATGGTGGGTCATGGCAGCAATGGGTGAGCCCTTCTGCTGCGGCAAAGGCAGTGAAAGAGCAGAGGCTGTTTTCTTTATGAAATCTTCGGCCACTGAACTGATGCAGATGCAGCAGCAGCATCGCCAGCTCCACTGGCACCCAGCGCTCCTTTAATTACCATCCAGCCTTGCTCCGAGCGGGGTTAAGCAAGGCCATGGCCACACTGCCAGTACGCGCTGTGACTGCTTGCCTGGGTTCCCACCAAGGTTATTTGCATCTTGCACTTCGCTGGGAGTGTTCTCCTTTCTCTGCGGGGCCCGTTGTGGCCTCCTGCATGTGCCCAAGAGAGAGGTGCATGTTCGGAGAGTGGCCACCCTGGGAGCCACATGCTGAGAGAGCCTCGTGTGTGCCAGGCGGTGGGTCAGGGACCCCCAGCTCCCCAAGGGGAGTTGGCTGCCTTTGCCAGAGGTCGGGCCTCACTCCGGGCATGTGATGCTTCACGCTAACCAAGGGCAACCCCTTCCCTGGCTGCTATTTCTTTAGGTTTAGTTTTTGTAAGTTTCCTTTTCAATCAGGTCTTTCAAACCCTCCCCTTGTTTTTCATCTGGTGGGGCAGAGCATGCGGAAGCAAGGCTGGAAGGCCTGGGACGGCATGCTCAGAGCAGCAGAGGAGCCACTGGGGCTATGGTTGGCAAGTGAAGAGCAGCTGAGGTGGTTCCGTGATGCCTTCAACCACGTCACAGAAAGTTTTCCCACCAAATCCCCAAGAGCATACTCCTGCTCAAGTGCTGTTTCATTTCCTGCTAAGCTGTTATTATCATGGGTAGAGACTTTGAAGATGAGGGAAGTGATGTAGGTCTCAGTTTCCAGCTAGTGATACTCCAAGATTAACTCAGAGGATCTATAGTCTCCTTCTCCCCTTCCTGCCTGCCCAGAGCTCAGCCCTGGTCTCTGCAAAGCAATGGGAATGTTTGCTGTTGGCATCTCCTGCCCCAGGTATAAAGCAGGGCAAGGCAGGGAAAACAAAACACACAGCACATTCCTGTGTGCCTGAGCCATGCAAAGCAGTGGGTAGCCAGCAGCAAGGGCCTTGGCCGTATTATCCATGCAGGAAGCCCTCGCCAGCCTGGAAGGAGCTACCGGAGCCATCCTGCCACCGCTGCACACAGCCCCAGGCCCTGGAGTGAGCGGCCAAGCACTGCTTGGCCCCATCGGGCTGCGCACCCTGGGGTTGCCGGTGCTGGGAGCCCTTGCCCCGTGTGAACAGATGACAGGAAGGAATCAGTTAGGAGGAAAGAGTTGTTTGAGTGTTTTGCTCTGGCTCCCTCCCTCCCTCCCTGCTCCCTGCTCCTTTCCCAGGCGGCCCCGGGGAGAGCAACTGGCGGCGGCAGCGCATGAGAAGAGCCGCAGATGGATGGTGTGTGCCACGGGCACATCTGGATGCATCGGGCACATCTGGATGCATCGGGCACGCAGGTCCCTGCCAGCTGCCCGGCTGCCCCCGGGTATTCATGGCCAAGAGATGAAAGGGGAGAGGAGTCCCTCTCCTTGCTTGGAGCACAGCGAGGGAGGTAGCGTGCTGGGGAGCTGAATGAAGGCAGCAAACCTTGCCCCAAAAGACCCGTGGGGCTGGATTGCCCTGCCATGGGGGACCCTGGGGCTGGGCATGGTGGCTGCTGCCTTGCAAGTCACCAGGTGATCACCACCAGCTCCACAGGCACTGCTGAACTGAGCCGGCGTGGCTATGGCTGAGTACACCCACCAGTGTGGGGGAAGCCTCTGCAGGAGGTCCACTCCTGATGTGCCCATGGTGGAGGCATTGATAAATGCCACGGTCTCAGTATCGGAAAAGGCCATTTCCTGACTCCTGCTGCCATCCCAGAGGGGTCCTGAATCAGATGCCACCTTGAGAGACAGAGAAATTGTTCGTGGAAATAAAGGTTGGTGGTTGCCTAGGTACAAAATGATCATGTCCTCTGTTTGTTTTGGTGCAAAAGGGGAAGTTAAACTCCAGTACCGATTAGTGACATTTGGTGCTTTGCTCGCTAGTGAGAATGGGCTCAGTGACCTGGGAGAGAGAGCAAGGGAAATGTTAATTGTCACTGTGAAGAGGTGTTTTCTTTAATGTCCCAGTCCCCAAACTCAGAGGCTCGAGAGGTTGTGCCCAACCAGTTCAGCAGGGAACAAAACTAACTCAAGTTATATGTGTACATTTCTAATGAAATTAATGTTTCATTATGTGTGGATGCGCACGCCTACGTACGTTTGCACACACACATAAATGGGGCTGGAAATCCACTAGTAAGGGGTGAGATGCTGTGAAGTCTTCCATGGACACCAAATGTGCACACTGGTGGCCTTCAGGAATAGCCAACAGGAGAGGTGGTCTTTGTGGTTTCCTTCCAGCCTTTGACATTCCACATTGATCGTGGTGTGTCTGGAAATACCAGTGGTGTGTCTGGAAATACCAGTGCTCGTGTTACATGGACACATATACACTAGCAGAAGGGGAAGTGGGTTGTAGAGAATATTGCCTAGAAGCAATGAACAGCAGAGAATTGGTAAAATAAGAAATAATGGCTAACTGTTATACGAAGTTATAGTTAAAAGCAATTAATGTTTTTTTTTTAAAGGCATATTAGTAGCACAGGAAATCTGAATAGCATTGTGTCACTAAATGGAAATTACTAACTGTCAGTCAAACATTGCACAAAAAGGCTTTGCAATCAGTAAATATTCCTCTTGTGCATTTGGGAATGAACATGTGCTGTATTTGCATCCCAAGAAGATGACAATGATGAGGGCGCCTGGCTTTCCAGACCCACGTTGGCTCCAGCTCCGCGGGGCTCTGGGGCAGCACAGATTCCTGGAGGGTGGTGAGGGCTTTGGCCAAGGACCTCCTTGCAGCTGCTGCTGTGATTGCAGTCTCCAGGCCTATCCTCTGCGATGGGCTCCTTCCCCCTTCCCAGCGAGTCCTGCCCACATCCCTCTTTGTGTATTTTGTCAAGGCAGGTTGTGCGGGCCTGCTGGGGGTGTCCCTGGTGACAGTGGGGTCCCTGCTTTGGAGGGCTGTCTGTCCCACCAGCCCCATCTTGCCTGGACAAAACCCATCACACCCCTGCAGTGGGACACAGTTCCCTAAGCCAGCCGGCCCCGCATAGACGAGGCTGCCCTCACCAAAGCAGGCAGGGCAGCACACACCATTTCAAGCTGCCCTTTGAGAGCAGTTCCCCTCTCTGTGCGCGCTGTTTTTACCATTAGTCATTATATTAATGGGACTCTCAGTGCAGCTTTTTCTCTGAAGTGCAGCTTGTTTAACTAAACAGTTACGACAGAGATTTCAGCAGCTCCCACTGCAGACTCGACTTCAGCCAGCACCTGCGGAAGCCCCTCAGAATGGCATTTGTTATCTGTTTTCTGCACAAGAAGGTTCTCAGTTGGCTTCCATCGAGTCAGCAAGCAAAGGTGTGTTTCTCTAGACTGGTCTCATTTGTTACTCATTGGTTACTCCTCTCTTTAAAGAGGCTGTTGGAGCTTTTTGATTTCTCACAAGCCAATAATGGAAATTACAAAGCAACTTAAGGTTGGTTGGTTGGCTCCTGTTTGATGAAACAGCTTGCCTTAGCTGTGAACACACTGTATCTCCTGCACGACGTCCTCACTCTGCTCATGTCCTGCACATCACTGCATCTCAACCTGACTGCATAGAAATCCTCTAGTGCTGGGCCGAGCACTCATAGATCATATTTCCATTGCTCTTCCCAGCCTGTGATGTTGGTTAGCTATTCCCATCACACCACCCCCCTGCACGTCAGAAAGTTTGGAGATGTATGGTACCTGACAGCCTGCAATTAAGGGTTCAGCCAGGCTGTGTAGTGATAGCGCTTTGCCCTCCCTGAAGGATACAGATTGCCTTCCTTCAAGAGGGCTGCTTGATACATTCAGATTGCTTTTGTTTGCTTTTCTCTATGGAGAAGGGTTCGTTTGCTTGCTTTTAATTTCTAAACCCCTTTTTCTGTCCTGCCGGAAGCTGGACTAGAATGAGTTGCTACAGAGTTTAGCATCAGAGGCACTGCTCTGCTTGTTTCACAGACGTACCGCCGGTTATCAAAGTGATAGAAGACAATAAAGAATCATTTTCTTCCTTGTCTCCCCAGTAAGGACAGGGCAGATGTGTGCAGTCCAGAAATACTGACCCCCACAGCAAAGTGCAACCTCTGGAGCGACTCAGCAGAAACCAAAGCTTTCCGAGATGCATGGTAAGAAGAGGCTGGCGGGAGGCTCTGCAGTGACCTGCGTGGGGCATGGAGTCCCCAGCTGTCTGTGGCACCACGTGAAGGGGACAGCCAAGTGCCTCTGGTCCAGTTTTGCTTCTGGATGCAGTTGGGATGCAGCTGGGGGCCATCTTCATTGTTGCATCCCCTCCCCAGGGATTTCCTTGGGATGGCAGTGAGGGTACGGGGCAGTATCCAGAGCTTCATTCTTCTGCAAAGTCCATGGCTTGCAAACTCCAGTTCAACCCCACCATTAAACAAGAGCATAAGGGCTCTGAGGGGCTCAGGTGCCACTGCCAAGGGGAAGAGGAAGCTGGCTCCTGTGCTGGCCCTGTGGGTGGCCACCAAAGGGGACAGGGGCTAAAGTGTTGTGGGGCTGCTTGGCGGTGCAGTGCTGCTGAGCTGGTCTTGCTGGTGATGCTGGAACAAACAGCCCTGACCGTCTGCATCCATGGTGTTGCTCCAGTTCTTGTGGTGTTCACCCCAACTCCAAGGGGGAGCTGGGCAAAGCAAATGACCTACAAGCTTCCACCACTCAGTTGGGCTAATAGGGGAGAAACTGCAAACCTTAAAAATAGCCTGCGAATCACAGAAGCATAGAGTGGTTAGTGTTAGAAAGGACCTAGAGCTCACCCAGCTCCAATCCCCTGCTGTGGGCAGGGACACTTCCCACTAGACCAGGTTGCTCCAAACCCTGTCCAGCCTGGCCTTGAACACCACCAGGGATGGGGCAGCAGCAGCTTCTCTGGGCAACCTGTGCCAGGTCCTCAGCACCCTTATGGGGAAGAATTTATTCCTTGTATCTAACCTAGATCTTTCTTAACCCGTTTGAACCCATCACCCCTTGTCCTATCACTACAATCCCTAATGAACAGTCCCTCCCCAGCATCCTTGTAGGCCCCCTTCAGATACTGGAAGGCTGCTATGAGGTCTCCACGCAGCCT
>JAVHNF010065782.1:0-13913 GCA_034783455.1 Micropsitta finschii
TTACTCTGCTGGCCTGTGCAAAGCTTGGGAGCAATCTTAGTGTCTCCAATGCTTCTCCAGGCTGTTCTATCCTGGTACCCATCAGCCAGCTTGCTTTCAGCCCCAGTGGCTGAAGAAGCAGAGGGATGTACCCATAGACAGCACTGAGCATCCGTGGGGGAGCCAGGGCAGAGCAAGGTGTGGGGCATCACCAGTGCCTTTGTTGGTCTGCCTGCTGTACCTGGAGCAGATACTCAATAGAGATGCAGGGCAGGAGGATGCTCCCTCCTGGATGTTCAGCTAAAACCCCTGACTGTTGCTGAATGAGGGTCAGGGATGGGGCAGCACCCCACCACAGGGCTCAGTGCACAGTTTGCTCTGTAACCATGGAGCCCTGGGTTATGGAGCAGCAGGGGTATGGAGCTGTTAATACAGAACCACACAAGGAAATGTCTCTATTGTGAGACCCCCCAGGGCCCCTCAGCACTCAGACTGGGTGAGCTGAGTGCTAATGGGGAAGCTACAGGGTCACCTATAGCTGGAAGAGCCACGTCTTCTCCCAGGTTCCTGCCCCAACAGCATAAGGGGTCATATCTGAGAACTTCAGGCTGTGGGGACCTTCGGTTGGGGTGAAGCTGTGGCTACAGCCAGGTATGTGGTGTTGGTCTGGATCCATCCCGCAGTGCTGCTGAGGATAACTGTGCTCCAAGCACAGGCACCACCTGATCTTTGTCCCCAGCAGCTGAACATTCCTGTCCCCATGACACCCCTGCTCCTGGCTCGCTCTGACCTGGCCCTGAAACCCATGGTGAGGACACAGGGCTGTGCCCAGCACTGCCTGTGGGGATGCTGAACCTATGGGAGCTGTGTGTTAAGAGAACTTGACCCGAAACCCAGCCATGGTGCTGGCTCTGCCTTGTTCCATGTGCCCAGCAACACAGCATCTCCTGCACGAACAAAGGATCACTCGGCAGGGATGCAGACAGGTCCAGGGGTGACGGCGGGTGACAGACCCTGTGTAGCTGGGACAACACTGGCACCGTCTCCTGGGTAGCACTGAGAACATGCAGCCTGGGGCAAACACGGGTACTGCAGGACTGATGCCCTGCATGGCCTGTACATCCTGCCCTGGACACTGGTGGAAGAAAGGCGGGTAGCAAAGGCACTGCGGGGACTGTGGGCAGTGATCCCAGCTTTCCTCATTACCCGTTGCTATTTTGGAGGGACAGGGACAACCTTTCCGCTGCTCCTGCTCCCTGACCCTTGTCTAAGCTTTAAGCTCTTAGGATGCACTTTGACAACGAGTGTACTTTCCTGCTGCAGCGCACCAAGCTCCAGCACACCAGAGCTCTCCCAAGCCAGCAGAACCACCCGGCCCACAGGGTCCTGGTGGGACCAGGAAGAGGAAACACCCAGACAAAGGCTGGACCACTCGACCCCCCCATGGTACTGCACTGAGCTGGAGCAGCAAGGAGGGGATCCAGCCCAGAAACCACCTGCACCCAGACTGTAAGTCCTAGACAAGCATTTAAGCCCTGGTGGGGTTGGATTCCCCTGGGGTCCCATCCCTGGTGCGTGGATGGGGAAACACAACCCATCGGCCATGGGCAGTGCTGGTGAGAAGTGCAGAGGAGCACATGGGAATTCCAATGGCAAAAGGCCTGAGCAGGGCAGAGGAAGGCTCCTGACAGCTTCCCTGGATGCTGCCTTTACCTCTGCTGTGATAAAGCCTCATCCTGACCCTTCTCTACAGCCACAACCAACCCCTGTACTTGGCACTGGTCCCTGCCAGCACGCAGGGCAGCTGCAGATCACAGCACCACGGTCAGATGCTGCCCCAAAACCCTTTTGGTCCCTGTTACAGCAGAGCTCCCACGTGAACACCCATTATTTCAACCACCCCACTTGTGTTTCAGAGCACGCCTCTTGGGCTGGGGGCTCCAGTGGGGTCCTGCAAGGCCAGGGAAGCCTGAGCAGCGTGGGTATCCCCCGGGGAGATGCACAGGGCAGCCATGACCCCATCCAAGCCGCTACCTCCGGCTCCAAGAGCCCAGCCCTCATCCCTATCCAATAACCGAGCTAATGAGAGCCTCTGTCAACAGCCCCGCAGCCCGCTCGGGGAAGGACAACGCCTGCTCAAGGGACCCGGGAGGAGAAACCTGTTCCACTGACCTTGCTCCATCACCGCCGTCCTGCCTTGCGCCGAGGGCGAGTCCGGGGCTGCGGCGGGGGGCGAGCGGCTCTGCCCCCCCCCTCCTCAGGGGCACGGTGAGGAGGAGGAGGAGGAAGAGGAGGAGCGGGGCCGGGGCTGCATCACTGCGATGCCGCAGGGACTCGCCGCGCTGGCAGTGGGACCCCGCTCCGTCGATGCCGCTTCTCGTGGCTCCTCGCCTGCCTGCAGAGCCTTGCTCCACCCCTCATCGGTTAATAAAGGCTCCGCCGAGCCCGGCCCTCCTTTGCCACTGACTCACGGGCTGACCGTGCCCAATCCCCGCAACAACGCTGTCTGACCCACGAAGGCAAGGCTCATCCTCACCGCTCTCCTGCTTTCCTTGTACGACAGCACCGAGCACCAAAGCAAACCCCCTGGAGCACTTTGCAACCCGCGAGCGATGCCTGAGGGCAACGGTGGGTGTCCCAAAGCATCATAGGGGAGACCCTGTGCAGACCCTGCCTATGGGTTTCATGGGTGCTGCATAGTCCTCAAGGGCACTGACAGGCAGCCAGGGGCTGTCCGCGCCCACAGGCAGTGTCCCCCAGGGGTTTTGCTTGTGTTTCGGAGTTTGGGAATGGGAGATGAGCTGCGCATGCTGTTCTTGGCATGGCATCCTGCCCATTCCAGTGCCAGGGAATGCCTTCGCCCTCCTGCCCTGGTGCTTTGGCACACCTCCATCACCCCGAAACCCAGCCAGTCGGGTTTGGAAAGCAGGCCAGGGATGGCTGGGGAGGTGGAGGCTTTCTGCGTGCCTGTCAGGCGGTGCTGGGCTCATCTCTGCTGCTGGCCAGGGAGCAGCCCTTTCCACATCTGCCCCCGTAAAATATCCCTTTCCTTTTGGTTGCTTTCAAAGACAACAGCAAAAGCTGCTCTGTAGGAAGCAGAACTGCGCACCAAAGGGTCCTGAGGTGGATGATGAGCATCTCTGGGTCACAGCAGGGACCAGGTGACAGCACCCACCAGCATTCCCATGGGAAGATGGGACCCATGGGAATGCCCAGCAGGTACAGGGATCCCCAATGAGTGGGACCCTGGACCTTTAGGCCCAAGGACCCTATGTGGTGATGCGCCAGCAGAGGCAGGGATTGAAGCAGGATCCAGCTCAGCTGTGGCCCAACGCTGCCTTACGTAAGCGGTTATACAAGCAGCAGCATCAGCGTGTCTGAGACAAGAGCCCTGCTCTGGGATAACGCCTGCAGGAATGGGGACAGCCCGGCCCCCTGCCCTGTGCGGGGCATCCCTTGTGACAGCCCCGGCTGGCAGCAGCACCGCGGTGTGGTACCCACCAAGGATACACAGGCTGCTTGGAGGAGCAGGGCAGGGATGAGCAGCACCCATAGAGGGGGGTGAAGATGGTCCGATGGTGCCCACCTTGTCCCCACCGGCACTGGGAGATCGATCAATCCCCTGTATTCAAGGCAGCCAGTGTTAGTCACCCAGCCCGGGGCTGCACTCAGCTCCCATGGGCAGGAATTCTCCCATGGGTAGGAATGCCACGTGCTCAAACTGCCTTTCCTAGGCAGGATCAGTCCCTGGGATGGTGTCCTCGAGCTGGGCCTGGTTCAGCCCTGTGCAAGGGAGATGGGGTTTGTGCTGCTGGTGGCTTTCCATGCTGGGAAGTGATGAGGAGGTCCCCAGCCCTTCCTGAGCATCCCACAGGCACCAGGGGCTGGAGGAGGTGACACAGGATCCACCCCTCCATGAAGGGGTCCATAAGCTCCGTTTCTCACCACCCCAGGGGCAGATGATACCAAGAACTGCCCCAGCCCTGAGAGCAGCACACGGCCCTGTTGGGATTGAAGGCTAATAAGAAAAACACCTTTTTTACACTGTTTCTTCCTCAAAATGATTGGGTGTGTGGAGAAGGAGGGGGAGCTGGCAGCACTCAGCGCCTCTCCTCGGATGTCCTCCTCACCCAGCTCCCCACCAGCAGAGCATTCCTTAGGGACTCAGAACTTCCGAAGGGCAGGGGGATGGTCACCAACACCCACTCACGTTATCGCCGTGGCCTTGTCTTCCGCAGAGGTAACACTGATTTTCCACCAGCTCCATTCCGCCAAGTTGGTTTCACCCCTTTTTCCAACAAAACCCCAGCCTTAGTCACCCCTCTTCCAGCAAATCACCCCGTTATCCACGGACATCACCTCTACCACGTGCTGGGAGGTGATAACCTGCTCCAGGAGCTGGGCTATTCCCAGAACCACCTCCAGCACCGCTCGGTAAATCCCTCTATCAGCTCCCTGCTGGCCACAGCCCAGCCGGGGACGTGGCCACGGGACAGCTCCTGCGTTTGCCATCGGATCCGGCTGCCCATGGGCCAGCCGGGGCTGGCGGGTGCCAGGGTGGCGCCGGTGGCACCTCGTGAGCCCTCTGCGCACATCGGAGGAGCCCTCGGGGCCGTGCCAAGTGCCCGGTGACGCTGGTCCTGCGGCCGCAAGCGGCGTGGGAGGTCAGGCTTATCTCGCCCTGCGCCGAGCTTGGCTCATTGTTGATTGTTCTTTCGCCATGCAGGAAGAATGGAAAGGGAAAAGAACCACCCACCCTCATTTTTGTGCTGTCTGGGTCTCTGTGGGTGCTGGGGCTGCCCTGGATATGGCTCTTAGGGGACAGCAAGGACCCTCCAAAGGGGTAATTGTGATCTCCGGCCACCCGATGGACCAAAAGAGGCTTTGAGGATGTGGCTCTTAGGGGACAACAAGGACCCTCCAAAGGGGTAATTGCGATCTCCGGCCACCCAATGGACCAAAAGAGGCTTTGAGGATGCGGCTCTTACAGGGCAGCAAGGACCCTCCAGAGGGGTAATCCCAATCCGCAGCCACCCGATGGACCAAAAGAGGCCTTGCAGGATGAAGGGATGGTTTTAGGGCTGTTTTGCACCCAGACTCATCCCTGCAGCCCCTTTCCTCTTATGCCCTCCAGCCCAGTGACTCCCAGCATCAGAGGGCTGACAGAGTTGGTGAGGATGCTGAGGATGCTCCGAGGGCCCCAGGTTCCCCGGGCTGGCCGTGGCAGCCAGCTCTACCTGCCACAACAGCTCCTGCCACCCACAGTTTAGCCCTAACCTGGTTTCTATTCTAAGCCCTCTTTTTTTTCCATAGGCCTCCTCCCTCTTTCGCTTTGCCCCACTTTGCCCTCCCAACGGCTGCCACTGACCCCGATCCTGGATGAGGTGAGAGGTCAGGGGGGCTCCTGCTTCCCTGAGCTGGGATTAAGGAGCAGCACCTTGGATTTGCCCGCAATGGTTTATGGTGGAAAGGGGAAAGCTTGAGGAATAGAGCTGGGGACTCTTATTCTGCGGCAAAATCGGCTGCAGGATTAGCAGCTTTCCTGGTGTTTGCTCCTTAGGAGGCTGCAGGATGCCAGTTTTGGGGCATTGGAGGTGGAGGATGGCTCCTTCACCCAGTGCTGCTGGCAGGGCTGGGGATGCGGCTTTGTGCCAGGCAGAGCCGACCTGCAACATCCTCTGGGCTCCTTGAGCTGTTCTCTTGGTGGACGGGATCCGGAGCACCACTGCTCCAAAGGTATCATTAGAAGAGTCCCTGTTTTTCCAAGCTAACTGGTTTTATGGGTCCGGCCGTGCTGATGAAACAGCTGCCAGGCAGTGTGTGAGTTATCCCTCTGGCTGGCAGGGTGCATCTGGGAGCTCGCCTTGAAGGAGACACGAAAACTGCCCTCAGTGTGGTGGTACCCATGGGAGGCAAGTGCGGCAGGGCACTGGGAATGATGGGCTCTTCCTTAGGGAAGGTGGGCTTGGGACAGTTGAGCCCTAGAAGGTCAGTTCCCCTTGCCTAGGGTTGGAGGCTGTCCCGTGTGTAATGGACAGGGTGGACGTGTGGGGCTGGATGTGTCCCCAAGTGTGGCACTGATATGGAACCTGTATGGATGGAGCTGGGACAGCAGACCCTCTCCTGGCCCCTCTGATCAACCATCACCTCCCCACAGCAACCAAAAGCAAGGGATTAGATTATGGCCATACAAGGCCCAGGGAGACAGGGGTGTGTTCTTGTAGCCCAGCTGGATTTGGGCAGCCCTTTGGCTCCCAACCGGATTCCAGCCTGCAGGAGTGACACAGCGCATTGGCTTCCCAGCCTGGCTCACTCCCTTCCAGGCAGTGCCTCCCGGGCACGCCAGGTTATGTCATGAGCTGCCCTCACCTCTGGCCAAAGCAGTGTGGGATCGGGCACCGGCCCATGGACCATGGCACTCCATTGCTGTTTGCACCCAGGGTGGTACCAACCTACACAGCCTATGCTAGGGGAAGAGCACAGTCGCATGACCTGTACTCATGCTGGGCATGTTCAACCCTTCCTCTTGTCAATTAAGGCCATGTATAGGCTTCTTAATGAGCTTTCTGTCTTGTAGGAATCCTGCTTTCCGTTGATTCAACATCCCTTGATCCTACACAAACCAGAGTCAAGACACAAGTACTGGTCTGTGCCCACCTTAACTCTGGTTTCTTAAAGTGGGCAAACACAACAGCCCCACCAGAGCATGTCCGAATAGTGCTGGGGGAGAAGGCAAGAGACTCTTGTCCCTGAGCCTTACCCTCCCTCCCAGCCCCTTTCCCTTCCCTCTCATGAAGGCGGGAGCTGGCAGGGAGACTTGGCCCTGTGCATAGCGGTGCTGAGCCGCCCTGGCAAACAGTCCTTGCTCATCCATGGATCAGCCCAAGTGCCAGATGATGCCATCTCCTGCACCTCACCAGGGTCCTCATCCTCCCTCTGCATGCTGAGGAGGTTGGGAACCTCTCTTTCCTAGAGAAGGAAGAGGATGGAGCCTGAACAGAGTGGTAGAAGTTCCATGTGGATGCCTGGACATGCATGGCCAGCCCTGGTGTCTCTGTCCTGGGGAACGGAAGGGCCCCAGGAGCTGGTGTTGGGCAGTACCATGCTTACAAGGGAAACATGTTTAAACATGTTAAAACCAGCAGTGGCTGGTTCCCTCCTCAGGACTCATCATTGCTTTCCGGGGTCACAAAAGAGTTGTTGGGCTGGTAGGTGAGAGGGCTTGGCCATCCCTTGCTGGCACTGCTGGTGTCAGGCTTGGCATTGTGGAAGCAGACAGAGATAGATGGAGCCTGCAGCATCTCCACTATGAGTTGGGTAACTCCTGGCCAGGCAGTGACGCCAAGGACCAAGGGGTGGGGGCAAGCAGTTTCGGTCGGGGCAAGAGCAGAGGCACCCAAACCAGTGATTACCTTCGCCCTGAGCTGCTAAGTGGAGGAAGTCTGTGATTAGTTGACACTTCCAGCCAGGCTTTGGAAATTAAGCTGGAACAGGGAGTGGATGACAACTGCTTTATTCACTGCTGATATATAAAACTGGAAACACGGTCCAGGTACTGTATCAGCATCCTGCGGTGGTGGGGGACAAAAGGGACAGTGATGGATATTGCAGCGAGACCCTGGGGTGTTGATGGGTAAGGGTAGGGTTTGGTGCTGTGACTTCAGGCTCTGGGTAGGGTTGTCCAAGGGCTCAGGGATGGGGCTTGTGCTGGGTTTGGTTTTCACGTGCAATTGGCTTTGAACCTGCACCAGCCACTGCTGAGGGTCTCACCCAGCCCTGCAGCTTTGGGCAGGCAGTGGCTTGCACTCAAGTCTTGTCCCTGGGCTTTGGGGTTCTTGTGTTTGCAGATGGCTACTGGAAAGGGAAGAAGGAAGGTGGCTGTGTTCCCCTGCATGGCATAGCCTGTGCCAAGCATGTACCCAACCCCACACAAAGGAGAGCATCCTATTCTGCATGAGCAGCCCCAAGGTTCATATCTGCTCTGCAAATGGGGGATGCTTGTGGTCCATCCCTGTGCTACAGCTGCATGTTTGCCTGGCCATCTTCCCAGCCCTAGAGCTGGGGGGGCTCAGGCCCTGCCATGTGTTCCCTAAAGCTTGCAGCACTGAGGACCTAAGTCAGTGAGGCTAGCAGGTAAAACCCTTCTCCATTCAGAGAGCAGCATCCATCTGAGGATCAAACAGAGATGAGAAAAGTATGGCAGCATTGTAAAGTATGGTGTGAATGACACTGGGTTTGTGGGATTTGCACCCTTTCTGGCTGGGCAATGCTCTTTGTGGGGCTCTGCCACCCAGCCACTTCCCTCTTGGGATGCCAGGTAATGCAAGGTGACATTGGACCAACGCAGATCCTGGACAAGACCATCAGCCTCCGTCCACAGCCCCTCCCCTGCAGCCGTGCACGACCCAGGATAGGGCAGCACGGCTTTGCCTGCCCCGTCTCGCCGCCGTCCGGTCTGTGCCCACTGCCTGGCACGAACAGATCTCCCAGATTAGCCAGTGCCAGGATCCAGCTTCTTCCCGGAGCTGCTGAGTGCAAGTGAGGTGTTTCCCATCACCCATGGCCGTGTGTGCGCTGCAAACAGCCATGGGGGGTATTTATTTAGGGTTAAAAGCATAACACTGCACGTCCTGGCAGGGCTGGGAGAATACAGGCTACCAAACAGCCTTGGGTAGACCTGGCATCTCGCCGGCCCCATCCCAGCCTGGCACCGCCGGAGCTCCGAGGGAGGCTGTGGCTGCAACTGGAAAGGGACTTTGCACCCCGTGGGCCGGGGCTCGGTGGCTGTGTCACCCCATGCACCCACTGAGAGCTCCTTGCCCTGCCACAGGGATGGGGCTGGGTCTCGCTTTCTGGGAGCCCAGGGCTGAGCGCCCTGTGCTTTGGCAAAGAGACAGAGAGCAGCGGTGCGTGGAGCTGCGACTCCCTCTGGTGCCTGCCCCAAGGCTCCCGGGCTCGTCCCTTCCCTCTTCCCGCAGCCCCATGATGGAGGGTTTGGGGTGCCCTGCCTGGCTGTGGGGCAGTACCGGGGCGGGGGGTGAGTGGGAACCGGTGCCCAGCTCCCGCCTTGGCAGCAGCACTGGGAACCGCTCGGCTGCGGAGTGAGGGATGTGCCAAGAGCTATGGGGCCAGGGCCTGGATCTGGGAGGATGGAGCTGCTTTGGAGGGCACAGAGATGCTTTGGGGGGATGGAGGCAGGGCTTTGCTGCAGATGGAGCTCCTCGCTCTCCAGCCGGCCGCAGGGGTGGGATGAAGTGGGAATTTTCTCCTTGAGGTGTCTGCCAGACCCTAAAAGGAAACGAGGCCGGTGCTTCAGCTCTCCCTGCTGGGGAGAGGATGGTGGTAATTAGTGTCCCATTAAGGTAATTACCCGAATGTGCTTGGCCTGATAGAGGAGGGGGAAGCCCCACCCAACCCCAGCTATTAAACAAGCAAATCTCAGCAGCTTCAGTGATGCCAGGGAACGGTGGGTTTGGGGTGTGCGGTTGTGGCAGCTGGGGAAAAGCTCATGGTGCCCCACTGCCAGCCCCTGCAGTCTGCTCCTTCCTCTTCTGGGGGAGGAGGATGAAGGGGAGGGTGTGCAGGGGATGAGATGGCTTCAAAGGGGACTCTGCTCCCTTTATCACAGCATTGGGGTGCAAATACTGTAACTTTTGCTAACAGCTCCTGCGTTTGGTGCTGGAAATGGTCCTTTTGGGGGCTGCAGTGGGCTCTGCCCCTGGGGGGATCAGCGGGGAGGGCTTATGGCTGTTGGGTGCATGTGTACCATTGTGTTATGCTAAAATGGCCCATTTTCCCTCCTTGGGGAGCAGTGACATGGGAGGACACTGCTAGGGGCCAGGTTTGTCCTTTCTAGGTGCCAGTTTTGGCTGGGCTTGGTCCTGAGGGCTGGAGGTTGGATGAGGACACTGGTGAGGGCCTGATTCTTGAGGCCAGCAGCTTCCTACAGAGGTGCTCATGAGACTCTTGTAGTGCCTATGGAGGTGAACAGGTACAGGGTCAGCAGCTGCCGGCAAGTGCTGGCAGTATGGGGATTACACTGATCCCCTCCAGCCGCCCTGCTGTATGACATGGGGTTTCCGAGTCTGTAATGTGTTTTTCCTGTTAAATTGGAGGTGTTTGTGTCTACAGTGCAAAGGCCAAGGCAGTGAGGGGTGTTGGAATTAGATGATCTTAAGGTCCTTTCCAACCCTAACTATTCTATGATTCTATGTGTTTGCTTTCATCCCTAAAACCTCAGCTGAGTCAGTGGTGTTGCATGGCTTGGCCTGTGCATGGAGCAAAATCAGATGTAAACTGGGGGTCAAAAGGCTCTTTTGGAAATGGAGCTCTGCAAGGCAGAAAATAATCAGATCTGGGGCTCTAGCTCTGAATCTGTTGGCTTTCCGTATGGCTTTGCTCTCCTTGTTGCTGCTGCTTTCCCGTGAGCATCGTGACTCCCACCTTCACTGGAGCCCAAAGGAAGAGGCTCTTATGGGTTCAGTGCTTTCCCCAGAAGCCAAAACAGCCTCTCAATGGAAGGTGTCCTTGCCTGTGGCAAGGGGGATGGAACTGGATGAGCTTTAAGGTCCCTTCCAACCCAAAGGGTGGTCTGTGATCCCAGTGGCAGCAGGGGTATGAACCATGCCACGTGTGTGCCTCTGCCTGTGCACACCAGCACGCTCACTGCTGCCTGTGGTGGGATCCTGGTGGGCTCACGTTGGTCTTGGATATGGGGTTGATCCCCATCTCCTCCTCCTTGGCCACCACCACATAACCAGTTCCACTCTCTTCTGCACTAGTGCAATGGCAGCTCCACCACTGCCCACCTTTGACACCTGTGGTGGGATGAAGGTATCGAAGGCATCATTCAGGAGCAGACCCAGCAGCCCCATCTGATGCCCCCTTTGTGCCTGGCACCCACCTCCCTCTGGCCTGGCAGCACCCAGATGGGTGCTCTCCCATCTGTGGGCTTCCCTCTCTGTGTATTAGAATGACTCACTGGCCTGGCTGAGCTTTGGATGCTGCTGTAATTCGTGGTTCTGGAAATAATCTTTCATAATAGAAGCTTTTAAAGTAAATGAAGCCTCAGCAGGTCTCTGATGCAGCCTCAGCTCCATCCCTTTTGCAGCAGATGTGATTTGCTTTAATTGTCGTTAATTTTTTTCCAGGATATGATGACAATCCCTGGGGATTGGTGCAACCTGGATGTGAGGTTGGCTTCCCTGCAAAGGGCTGCAGTGATGTGCTGCTACTGGAGGTGCTGAGCCTGTCCCAGTTTGGGGCTGGGGTACCCCAGCAATGGGTATAGCCTTGTCTATGGGTTTGCGAGGGGTCAATGTTCATCAGGGGTTTGGGGGGTCAGTTGAGCTGATGGGGGTTTTGATTGGGAGAAATAAAAAAGCAAGAAGAAATCCAGCACCACAGCAAGAAGTGATGTGTGTTTAACCTTCCTCCATAGAGAAACTGAGCTCAGGAGGTCCCAGTCTGTGCATGGGAACCCCCAAAGCTTTTGAGGTTCCTGCACTGTGTTAAGCAGGAGGCACGATGGAAAAGGGAGGAAATTTTTGGGGAATTCCTGAGAACAGCCTGGAAGAGGGACCCTGGGGGGTCGGGGCTGGGTGCCAGGCACAGATTTGGGGTGACCTGGTCCATGTCAGATGCCTCCCCCCTTAACCCCCCAAGAGCAGAGGATTGTGCTATGCAGCTTCGCAGCAGCAGCAGCAATGTGCGCAGGCAGGAGCCAAGCAGCCCTCTCCTTCCGCAGCCTCCCCCTTGCTGGGAAAAAGGCCGGTTTTCCCCCCAAACCAACTCCCTCATGGGACAGGCACCGTTTGCTGCCGCTCCCCGGCAGAAACGAAACCCTATCCCCGTCCTCAGCGCTCCGCTTGGGTTTCTCAGGGCTATTTCTAGCACTTGGCTCCTTCTCCTCCAGCGTTTCCACTGCCTCGCTCCATCTTTTTTCCACTCCTCCGCTGTCCCCGTCTCCCCGTGCCCTCTGCCCAGTGTCCTCCCCATGGCCCCACCGAAGTGGCATCTCCCCAGAACGGGCTCCCGGGGCGGGTTATTGCTAATGGCTCATCTGCATCCGCCCTCCTCCCCGTCCTCCCCTGCTCCTCCCTTCTCCAAATCGCTGCTGTAGGACACCACCGGTGCGCGGGGCTGCACGGGCTGCGCGGCCGCCCCGCAACTGCCCGCACCGGGGGAGACACCGCGGCGGGGCTGGCGTGAGTAGGGGGCTGCGGTGGAGGGGGTATCCCCGGGGCTGGAATCTGGGTGGCCCCGGCTGTCACCGCTGCCTTGTGCCATCCCTGTCCTTCCCGTGTCCTTCAGCGGGAGCCCGTCGTCACCGGGGCAGGGTGCTGTGGGTGCTACCCTGTGTGTGTGGCTTCTGCTTGGCAGGGAGATGCCGCTGGAGGATGGGGATGCAGCGAGGCGGAGGGGACAGTGGGTCAGTGGCAAGGTCAGTGGTACCCCGTGGCTTGGGGAAACAGGGGATCCGCCGCTCCAGGACATGACAGCACCCGACGGCAGCAGGACAGGGCCAGCCCTGGGTGACAAGGACGTGACTCCCAAGGGGGCCCTGCAGCAAGCAGGGCAACGTGAAGAAGCCCTGATGACGGAGCTCTCGCAGCTGGTGCAGAAGGTGGTGAAGAGCAGCAGCTGGTGGGAGCGACACGGGGTGGACATCAGCATCCTCGGCTGCAGCTTCCTCCTGCTCCCAGCAGGTAATCCAGCTCAGCCCCCCCCCCTCCCCCAAACCAGAGCCAGAGTGGTCCCGATGCCTCCTACTCGTGGCTTTTGCACTGCTGGACCACTTGATGCTGGAAGCTATTATTAAACCTGTAATAAAGCTTCAATAACCCCTTTACCCTGTGCTATGGAGTGCCCTGACCCCATTGGAAACCCACAGTGGGTGATGGTGCTGCTCAAGGTACAGCTTAGGGTGAGGGGATGATGCCCTGCAGATGGGCACAGGGCAGGATTGGTGTCCCCCATCCATGTCTTGCCATGGAGCAGGGAAACCCTGATGGGTTTGGTGACAATAGCCCCGGCTGTGGCGGGTGCATTGGATGTTATTGAGCACAGGGCTCCAGCGGCATGGTTGGGAAGCTGCAGCTGGTACCTCCTCTTGCTTTGAGCTCATGGGGATGCTGAAGTTGTGTTTGCCATCAGTGCCATCACTACTGGAAGTGGCCAAACCTTTACCGTGATGCTGAGCATGGCTGGTCCAGCCGTGCAGGGTGTTGTGGGGGGAAGCTTTCCAGCTCAGGCAGTCTAAATACCTGTGCCTATGTCTGAAAAACAGGTTTAGGGCTGTGGCTGGCTTGTTTGGGTGTAGCAACACCTCCGGCCCTGCTCAGAGGTGAGGAGGGCAGCAGCACATGTGCGTGCCCAAGCTCCTGCCCAGCTGGTTTCTCCACAGGGTTCCTGTGCCTGCGGTCAGCCCAGGCCATCCCTTTCCTGGCTGGTGTCCTCACCCTTGGCGTGGTTCATCACACTCTGACAGTGAAGGGCAGCCACCTGGCCAGCCACAACGCCTTGACCGAGTCCAAGTCCTGGGGCAAAGTGTGGGCCATCTTCTTCATTGAGGTGAGCAGGGCTGTGGGGTTTGGGTCCCTCCACATCCCCATCATCTCCTTGACAGCATCTCAAATCCATCAGGATCAGCCACCTTCTTTTCCAGCCTGGTTCGGAGCCTGCGGAGCGCAGAGCATCTCCCCTGGGTTCCTGTCCCATGAGCCCAACCCTGGTGCTATGGCTGTAGGCATCTCCTCTCCTTTCTCTTCCCTCCTAGCTCTGCTCAGCGTTCACAGTCGAGCAGGCCACTTACAACCATGTGAAGATCCACCATGGCTACACCAATGTCATCGGCCTGGGGGACTCCAGCACATGGAAGCTTCCTTTCCTGAACCGCTACGTCTACATGTTCATCGCGCCTCTCGCAGTGCCCA
>JAVHNF010065783.1:0-11180 GCA_034783455.1 Micropsitta finschii
GTTTATATAGTGGGCATGATGTGCTGTGGTATAGAATACCTCTTTGGCTAGTTTGGGTCAGGTGTCCTGTCTCTGCTTCCTCCCGGATTCCCCTCCTCCCTGGCAGAGCATGAGGCTCAGAAAGTCCTTGGTCAGAGTAAGTTGCATTACTGAGCAACAACTAAAACCATCGGTGTTATCAGTGCTGTTCCCAGGCTGAAAGTCAAAAACACAGCACTGCACCAGCTACTAATGAGGAGAAAAATGACTGCTACTGCTGAACCCAGGACATTGCTGTACTTGAACTGCACTAAACAGGTTGTATAGTGGAAAGAAACTATCAAGAACTGACCATTATGCTTTCATTGTAGCAGTCTTGAAAACTTACTGCTTCTTCCTTCCATTTAGCATCTACTTTAGTTTTGCCCTTCCTTTGAGGAATTCCTGGCAGAATAACCCGTGGGGTGTGTGGGGAATTAAACCTCAAGCTCTGGGAGATGGCATTTGGCAAAGCTGCTTCCATGCTGCCCAGGCAGCGCTGTAAAACCAGCAATGCTTGCTTAAGGTACATGAATTTGAAGCCAGCTGACGCTGTATGGAGCGCAGGTTACGTCTGAATGTCTGCAGTGCAATTCCTGGTGTCAGTCCAGGCATCCGCAGCCAAACCCATCTCACAGAGCTCCCCTGGGCTTTCAGTTCCTGAGGGTTCATGCTTGGGGATGACACAGATCTGAAGCTGCTGTCGCTGTGAAGCATTTATCAGCTCAGTCGTGTGCTGCAGTGGACGGCTGTGAACGTGCTGCTATGTCAGTGAGGTGTCAGGAGCAGCACTGGGTGCTGGTCTTGGGGTGAGCAGGAATCCTGGCCAAAGGCCCATCCATCAGCTGGGTGCTCGCTGGAGGGCTCTGCATCTCCTGCTAAAGAACAGCTGAACTCCACAGTGCCAGAGCCCTGGTTTATGTTAGGGCTGCAAGTGGCTTTAAAGGAAAACAAAGGCATATCCAGTAGCTGCAGTAAAACCCTCCAGTGCAATTTCCTTAGTGGCTTTCAGTAAATCAAACTCCACAGCTAAATTATCAGAGAATGGTACAAGTAAGTGTTGAGACTTTATTGCTATCGCACATAATTCACATGTATCCACACCGTAACGATGTAACATGTATGTAAATAAAAATACCTTTATTGTATTGATTCCTAACATAACAATTTAATTTCTTTAATTTGTTTACAGTCCTGGAAAAACTCTGAACGCAAACTTCATATGCAAATAGTTTGCCAAAACAAGAGGAAAGCTTAGAATCAGCACTCTTGGAATAGAGACGCTGGGAAAGGCGAAGGCTCGTGCAGTCAACCAAGCCTCTTTGTTCCTGGTGTTAGAAATGTGGTTCCTGAGCTGCTATGGGACTGTGAATGGGGTTGTGAGGCCAGAGCTGAGCGCAGGAGTAGAGCAGTGGCTGGGGCTGTGTCTGGAGCTGCTGTGCACAGACAGCTCCGGGAGTCACTGATGTAAAAGCTGTTCTCATCTCGTGCGTCACATTGCAAAGAGCCACCTTCAGCATCACTGCCAGTGAGCGCTTGTTAGTCCGAATCGAGCTCATTCCAGCCCTCTCTGCTGTGCTGAAGACAATGAACTGTAGAAGCTGGAAGATTTGTAGGTAGGAGGGAAAAAGAATCTCTTGTAATTTGCTGGTAGAAAAACGTAGTTTTCAGTTTTCTCCTATAAGCAGATTTTCTGTAAACAGAAAGAGTAATTCCAGAGGAACAACCAAAGGGGTTTGGTTTGACTGGGAGCATGCGAGAGCACCTCTGTCAACATTATTGCATTGCCTCTGTTAAAAGAGTCCCTAAATTAATGCGTTGTTTGAAACACACAGAATGTGAAACCAAAATGGGCAGCAACTGCAGTTACTTTTCTTGTGAGAAATATTCCAGGCTCCCAGTCCCTGCTGAAAAAACTTGGTACCTTCATAAAGGAAGTCAACAAAACTGAATTCATCCTGTTTCCCAGAAGGAGGGGGAGTCATTCCATGTCTTCACTGCATGGCTCAGTGAGAGGACCTGAACTTTCCTAGAGCAGGGGTGTCAAACACGTGGGTCACAGGAGCTGAATGTGGGTGCAGTTACAGCCGGTGGACAAGGTTTATTTTGGGATCACATGCGCTCTGATACATGGGGACATCACCTCCCAGTACCAGTGGTTGGGAAGCTTGTGCTTAGATCAAGGAGGGGACCATGGCCTTTCTTTACTGACGAAACTCCTATTAGTAATTAGTCGTTCAGTGCCTTACTGTCACATCCATCACTTGGCCTGCTCCCTGTAACAGCCAGTGCTCTTATTTTGCCTTTTTGTTTCCTTGCATCCTCCTTCATTTGTTCTCTTCTCCTGGTTTTCCTCCACCCCGCTCCATTTCGTTCTGCTGAGCACCCCTCAGTTCCCAGTCC
The DNA here is from genome assembly GCA_034783455.1 of Micropsitta finschii. Taxonomy (NCBI): domain Eukaryota; kingdom Metazoa; phylum Chordata; class Aves; order Psittaciformes; family Psittacidae; genus Micropsitta; species Micropsitta finschii. The sequence goes on from JAVHNF010065783.1 coordinate 2,422, forward strand.
AGCCTGTTTCCATCCCCTCCTTGCCCCTCACTCCTCTCTGCTCACAGTGATCAGCAGGTAGTTAGTTGCTGGTGAGGATTTGAACCTGACCTGACAGATGCAAGCGTTCAGACCTGCAAGTGGCTCCTGCAGGCAGCTTGTGGGCTTCCAGGCAGTCACTGCTGCATGGGCTGCTCCTGCAGCACGGACTCAGTGTACTTGGACATGAGACTTAGCTTCAGGAAAACCCGGGTTTAACACGCGGCCCACGCGAGGACATCATGGGGACTGTATGTTTGACACCCCTGGTTTAGAACACGTTACCCATCACGCACTAACTACAGTTAAGTACTGTAAAGATGATTAACATTTTGTTTGTGTTTGTATTTTCCCTGACTTAAAGATAATTCAGTAGTATTTGAATAGTGCATAACCTACCTGTTAATTATGCCAATGTTTCTGCTTTAATGTGCATGAGGTTTCCAAGAACAGGAAACATTTCACCTAAGTATTGTGGACCCGGGAGCATTCCAGTGCTCTATTCCTAACTGGGTTGTAGGTTTTAGGGCCTTTTCTGTTCCATTCTAAGGTTAATTTCCAGTGTAATGAAGCAGCACGTCTTATTGTTATGCAACAAACTTACCACAGAAAGTCACTTTTAGTGTTGGTCCCACCATTTTTTTTTAATGCAGTATATTCACCTGTAAATAGTTTTTTGTGTAAAATTTGACAGAAAGGTATATTTACTACACTGTAAATACATGTGACAATATATTGTATTATTTTGCTTTTTTTGTAAAGCAGTTAGTTGCTGTATATGTATAACATACAAATTGGATTATTCTAGTGTTAGTAACTGGTAACTACTACTACTCCTTCCTGCTGTTGCGTTACGCCATTTAAAAAGAGATGCTGTGTACTATAAACTCACACTGTGTATGATACCTTACTAGTTCCAGTCGGGCCTCAGCTTTGAACCTGTTTCCTTGATCCACAATCCTGTTGCTATTGTAAGCAAGCGTGCGACGGCTGGCAAGAGCCCGGCCAACTCAAACGCCGGTGGTAACTGTAGGTAAAGGGTAGAAGCCCGGGTTCAGGTAACTCTTGTTCCCCCCGTTCCCCCTCATGTATGTACTTGCCCTTTCTTTTTGAAGTAAAATGTAAATTCAACCTGCTTCAAGTTGTTTGAAGGTCATTCACTGGTGCTGCGCCGTGGAGGCGGTGCCGTCTGCAGTCCCTTCTCTGTGACAGCCAGATTCAGACGGGTCCTTGGGGTCTGACTGAGGGCCTCATTGCCACAGGTGTGGGATCAGCCCTAATCCCAGGCCTCAAAACCCTCTCTTTCTGGGGAAAATTGGGATCGAGTTGAGCTCCTGGGATCTGTCTCTCCAGTACGGTGCTGCTCTGTGTGGGTCATCTTGCACAGCTCTAAATAATGGCAAAACTGATTGCCTGAGGATAACTGAGGACAGGATTTGGACAGAATAAAGCCCACTGTCATGAATTTCATGTCACTTCAATAAGATTATCATAATTGAATAATAAATCAGAGTATTTCTTTTTAAATTGTATATTTAATATTTTAATAAAGCAGCTGCTTGGTCTTTAAAAGAACATTTCAGTATAATTTGTCTATTTGAGCTTTTCTAGCTTAGAAGCTTGAAGTTTCAACTGTCAGGCAACTTTTATGACAAATAGTTAATCAAATCTATTTTTCTTTTAGGGGAATATATTACTTTCCTATTAAAAATGTATAAGTACTTATATTCTGGCTTTGTGAATCATAAAAGGATGTAAAAACACATTAAAGCGTGACTGCACTGACTACTTCTGAGACATCTGCTTGTTCCTGTACACTGAACAAACGCCTAGGCCCACTGAGCTACAGACAGACAGACAGACAGTGTGCACAGGTAACTCACTGCAGTGCTCCTGTGCTGTAGGGAGTGCATGAATGGAGGAGCTTCTGCATGGTTCAATGGCAGGAGCACATTTGCTTTCCTTTAGAGGAAACGTTCGTTAACCCTAAAGCAGAAGCAGCAGCAGCGCCTGGAGTGAGGAGCCATCCGGGAGATGTTCCCTCAACAACACTGCTGCTAAAAGCACTCGTAAGTACCTCTCTTTGGACAGCTGAGCTTCCCTGCTCCTCAAGATCACAAAACGCACTCCAGGCATGGTGAGGGAATGAAAGGAGGAAGAGCTTTATTTTAGTTATGTCTTTACAGGGTTAGAAAGTCTATTTAGGGAAAAACTTGCACCCTTGGAGCATGCAGTTCTGTCTTAGGAAATGGCTTCCAAATCCCTGCTCAGCTGCTGCCAGTGCTGCTAAAATACTTTACAAAGCAAAAAGATAAAGTAGAAATTCAGAACTTTCTTGATGTATAGGAACGATGGAGACTGAACTCCCAACCTAAATAGATCCAACAAGGTAAGTCTCTGGGTGTCACAGAATTAAAGCCAACCCCTTGCAGCCACAAACTGTGCTCCTGGCCGTTCCAATTCAAAGTGAGGATGGCCTTTTCCCACTGCTAAAGTTCATGATTTACAGGTGTGACTCCTTTGTGTCTTGGAACATCGGTTCCTTCACTTGATGGCTGCTGTGTTTAACAAGCTCTCAAATGAAAACAAGTCCCAGGGTTGTGTGGGTGGGGAGTGCAGAAGAGCATCTCTCATGATGTGACTTGTTAAAACAAGTACGGCTTTGTTCATCAAAGCAGCAATGAAAAGAGTCCGACGATGCATCTTCAGGGGTATTGAAATGATAGTGCTATAAATAGCTGTGAGTAACTAAGTGCATGTTCCAGAAAACCCCACTGAACTATTACACTGTAGTTTAATTTTTTTCTCATAGCATCCTGTCCTGTGGAAGAACTAGAAATGTCTGTTCTGCTGCTGCTCCCCTGTCAGGGTGCGGAGAGACACATTCCCTTTGCACCAATTTAATATCTATGAAGTTCCTCCGCTGTGCTCCCCAGCTCCTTGCACTACCAGCCAAGGCTTTTTCCCCTTCCTTAGTGATCCTCTTTCCCCTTACTAAGTGGAGCTCACTGTGATACAGCCCTTCTCATTTCTCAGGGGCCTGGAGTGCATTTAGGGCAGTGTCAGGGAAGAGAGCAGGCTTTCAATGGCAGCACACACAAAATGCTCTGTGTAGCATGAGAGGGAAACACCCAGCTGTCTATAAATGGGCATGACTGAACATGGGCCAGAGACCGACAGTGGCCCTGAGACAAGAGGCTGGATCAGAGCAACACAAAACATACAAAGGCTTAAAGGCCCCACCATGCAAACACACGTGAGGCCATCGGGGTGGTTGAGGCACTGCAGAACGAGGGAAGGAATTTCTGCATTTGCCCAAAACAGTTGGCATCTGAGCCTCTGTGCGGCAGGGATCAAAGAGCAAAGTGTGCTGCTCAATCCTGCTCTATGTGAAGTACTCATGTGAAGAGATGCTCAGGGAAAAGGAGAAGAGGCCACTACCGTCTCTGTGTGCTCTGTCCTTTCCCAGCCTGCACTTGTTCTCCAGGGCTGACTCCCTGCTCCCCCTCCAGCCAGGCCCATCCTTGTTTTTAACTCCTGGTCTCACACAGTTCCTGAAAGAGAGAAAAATTACTGCTCACATCCCCTGCAAAGCAACTGGGCAAGTACACCTCTGCTGGCCTCAGTCTGCCAGCTCTGAGATGTTAATGGCTACACCTCTAATTTACAACAAAGAAGAAGAAATTGGCCTCGAGGATGCTGACATACCTTACCTGTTCTTTCCTCAATTTCAGTAATCCTTTTGCTTTGTAGGGTGCCAATTTTCCTTGCTGGGAACATGTATTTGCTTTTTAAATGACCACAGAAATTGAACTAGCAGGTTAGAAAGCTGTTCCTCACTCAGGACAACTTCAGACCCATGAACTGCTTCTGTAAGAACATGACTTGTCAGACCTGGAAGCAGTCTCTGTTTTATTTGACATCACTGTCATTTTATTAATACTCAATAGAATGTATTTTTCTTTCCACTGTAGAAAAGTTTATGGCCTTTGACTGCTCCAAGAGCTTGGCTGCGCACTGCACACAGAGCATGATACCAGGTTTGTCCCAAGAGCTTCAAACGTTGATGGGTCACCCTGTGTCTGACACAGGCTGCCCCTGTGACCTTGGCCAGATCTCCTAACACCCTACAGTCAGGAGCCACCAACACTCTGACTGTAACAGTCAAGTATGACTGTCAGCAGAATCCTTAACAGAAACCTCTCAGCTTTTCATTTTAAAGACATTAAAATGGGCAGTCTGAGCAGTTGCATTTTTTCTGCTTCATGTGTGGCACAATCTGTAGTCTTTAAGCAGGATTTATTAGTAATTTCTGCCTGCTCTGAACAGAAAAGTTGAGGCAAATCAGGAGCTTTTCATAGAAAAATACTTCCACAAATTACTAATTTTGGAAGGCCAATCCTGCTCAAACATGACTGTGGTTTTCCTAAGTTACTCATTGACACTCTCTAAGGTGATGCTTGCTGCACACATGTGTAAATAAACAACTGAGTGGGCTTACCTCCAGGCAGGCTGGTGAGTTAACCCAATGAAAGCAGCCTGGTGTCCTGCTGTTGAGGTGTTTACAACAGATTTCCTGCATCATTACATGGTGTAGAGCAAGCTGCTCAGAGCCAGGCAAGCTCACAGGGCTCTGCAGAAGGAGACGGTTACGGGAAAGAGCAAGGTTTATGGTCTCACTTCTTGCTCTGCTCTTCCCTGCTACCTCTTCTTGACCCATCCTTTTCCTGAGCCATCCCTCCCTGGCCCATTTTTTCCCTCTGAGTTTCCAAAAGATACAAACGCAGCATTAAGTTGTTCCATTGGGAAACTCAAAGCTATCTCTGTAGAAAGGTCTGGTGACAAACTAAGCCTCCTCTTTGCTGCACACAATGAGGAGCCAGAGTGCGTGTGGGTGACATCACAAGTATGTAACAATTAAATGACCGCAAGTCTCCATTAACTCCAGCTTTGTGCTACTGCAGCCAAGCAGTAACCTTGCCCAAACACAGATTTTCGTGTTGCACTCTGGCTCAGGCTTGGCAGCTCCAGTACTGCACTGCTGTTACCTGCTGCCTAATGCACTTGCTTATGAACGTGTTTCGTCACCAGCAAAGCATTCGCAGCACATCTAAAGCTTTGTATAAGGCAGGTTCACCTCTGTTTACTTCTTTGAACAGCAAAGTGGAAGCTAGCAGCAGTGTCTGTGTAAGGAGACAATCAAGCGCGTTGGCTCTGGGGCAGAGATGAACCTTATGATCCCAGCAGAGAACAGGGCTGAGCAGTTGGAGTGGGTGAGGGTGCTCAGATGCAGCCTCTAAGAACCATGAGAGGAAACAGCCGTTCCTAACCCTTTGAAGAGATGCCTCAGGTGCCCAAGGCCTGGCCGATGCACAGGACACAGCAGGTCCCGCCAGGGAGAGGAGGCAGCGCCGAACCCCGCAGAACACCGGGACAAAGCGCCCCGACGGGCGGGCTGAGGGCGGGAAGCGCTCCCCACACCGCGGGGCTGGAGGGGGCCCCCGCGGGCCGCGCCACGCCAGCAGCGGGGAGCCCTCCATTACCACAGCTCCCGGGCGGAGGGTGAGGGACACCACAGGGGCGGCCGCTGCCACCAGGCCCTCAGCGGCTCCGCTCCGCTCGCCTCACGAGGAGCGGGGTGCGTTCCCCACCAAATGCAGCGCGGAGGAGCGAGGGATGGAGGCGGCCAAAGCCCTCCCTGGGCCACGGCACCGGAAGAACGGACACGAACCGGACCCACGGCCGAGCTGCTCGCCTCAGGTACCGGCCTCAGTGCCAGCCGGGAGTACAAAGGGCGCATGCGCGGCGTCTGAGGAGACGGGATCTCGCGAGAGCTCCTCTTCTCTCGAGAGGGGCGTGCCGGGCGGGCGGGGCGGCGGGAGCCGCTGCAAGTCCCAGCCCGGCGGCCCGGGCGGGCTGCACGTGGGCGCGGCACCGGCACCGGTAACCGGGAGCTGCTGCGCCTCCGGGAGCTGCTGCGGGCCCCGGCGCGGGGAGCTCCGCGCCGCGCCGCGCCGCGCCGGACAGAACGTGAGTACCGCGGCGGGGCGCTGCCAGGCCCCGCAGGCAGCGGCGGGAAGCGGGCCGCGGGCTGTCACCGGCCGCGCTCGGTGTGGGGCTGAGGGGGCGGAGGGACCGGGGTGCTGGTGCCGCGTTGTCAGCCCCGCGGGCCGCCGCTCCTCAGCCTCCCGTGCGGCCCCGCCACGTCCAAGGTCAGCACCGCCGCGGTCCGGCCCGGAGGTCACCCCCGGAGGGATTGGGGCTCCTCGGTAGCGGGGCCCCAGGGCTGAGGGCCGGGCTGCGGCGGGAAGGGGGCCGCAGAGTCCCGGCAGCTGAGGGGTGCTGTGCGCCGTGCGGTGCAGCAGGCAGGGGGGTGCCAAGGCCTCCTCTGTGACCTGTGGTAGTTTGGGGGTCTTTGAGTGGTTTTACGTGGTTTTTACTGCTTGTTTCTCGCTTGCCAATAGTAAAGTCCGGGCACTGGGGAGGAAAGCGGCTGTGCAGGCCGGAGGAGCGTGTGAACTGGTGTTAAATGTGATTCACTGTCGCTGTGAACTCTCCTGTAGCTACTTAGAAATGAAAGCGGGAGATGACATAAGAGCGGCAGACGAGGTAGTAAAGATTAAGGGTACCTTGTGTTGTCCCTTGTGTGTCTGGTAGGGCAAGGCTTGTTTATGTTATGGTAATGATGGATAAAAACTGTTATTAGCAGGCTTTTCATATAGTACAGTGACTTCTGCTTGTTCGTAAGCCAGCATGGAATGCATTCGAGAGCAAAGGAATTAAATTGTATTGCTGTTGAGGAAGGAATGTTTCAGTAGCCTTGCTCCCTGAAAGAGGCCTTGTTGTTTGACTTTTATCTTTTGTTTTTCATTCTCTTTCCCTCTTCTTGAAGCAAGTGAGAGTTACTCATGTTCCAGAATCGGGCTGCTTGGTCTATGCCTGGCTGAGCTCTTTATCACAGTCCAGTAAGTTGTATCATGAAGCAGGGAATGCAGAATGAACAGGCACCTCAGTGAGGGCACCCTTTAATGAGACTTATCTGCAGTAGTAAGGATTAGCAGCAAAGGCTGTGGTTGACCACAGCCAGTCTGCTACAGGAAAGTAAGGGACTGTAGAATGGAAGTAATTCTGGCTTTGCATGTTCACAGGGTCTTGTGCTGCCTCTGTGGGGTTGGTGGTTGTGCCTGCTGAGTGTTACCAGAGCCTCCGTGGACTTTGTCTCAGGTGAATGGAAATGGCTTATTGCTGGGGAAGGCTAGAGTGGGAGATGAGAACTTTCCTTTTCTCCTGTTTGCTTTCTGCCTGTGAATGATCTACGGAGCTGCAGCCCAGCGTGTGTGTGCAGTGTAGCCAAGGAGGAGCACGTGGCATGCTGGAGCGCGGCACAACTCGTGAGGGAGGGATGGCCTTCTCTTGGAAGCACATGGACCGGAGCTGTTGGAGCAATGCAGCTGAGCTTGCTCCTCTGCCAGGGCTCAGTGTGACCTGGTTCGAGTCACTTAAACTCTTCATTCTTTAAAGAGCTAACTGAGCAAAGGGTGGAGATCCCGTGCACTGTATGGTACCTGTCATCTATTAATGTCATGTACCTGTGCTTCTGATGCAGGATAGTACAGCTTCACTGCATGTCTCTTGATGGCACAGTTTAGTTCTTGATTAATTGGTTTGTTTGCATGTGCTGCTAGTGCACTAAATCATAGCATTCCAGCCTGGTTTGGGTTGGCAGGGACCTTAAAGCTCATCCAGTTCCAACCCCTCTCCAGATTTTTCTGTTGGCAAGGTACTTAAAGGCTGCAGTAAGGTCTCCCAGGAGCCTTCTCCAGGCCAAACAAGCCTGATTCTCAGTCTGTGCATACGTCTGCAGTAGTGGAGTGTGCTGGTTTACATGAGGAGCATAATGCTTTCAAAGCGACAAACTGCACTTATCCGTGTCTCTGGTCTTTCGTGTGCACTTACCTGATGTCAGTTATTTAACATATTTCTAGTGTCCAGGGAGACTGTAATAAGATGAGGTGTCCATAGCAACATTTAGAAGCAATAACAAAAGTTAAAACAATTAATTACTTTTAATTGTGTAATGTTTCAGCTCTAATGACTGTCTTTTTTAAATCCTGATTTCTAACTACAGTGCTCTTCATGCAGATGGCTGGTTAAACTTCATGAAGTGATGATTAACTTCAGGCAGCTTCTTTCGGGTACTTGGAAGAAGCTGTTTTGTCCAGCAGGTGCTTAATATTTCCTGGAAATGGAGGCTGTTGAGTTTGGTTCTTGTAGGGCTTGCTGAAGGTGATGACAAGTTTGCGTGTCACTGGCTGCTTCTGTAGGTGATTGTCTTAAATTGTGTCACTGCAGGTTTTTATTGTCCATTACATGGATTCTGTTTCACTTTGCTGCTCCTGGCTGGAAGCTGACCCTGAATTTATGGGTCCTGTACCTTGCTGCTGGCAGAGCTGAGTATTTCATGGAAGATCATTTAAAATCCTTCCTCAGCAGACAAATCACTGCTGGTAGACCTGCAGAGCTCCTGGTTGCCTTTGACCTCTGCTGCCACCTGGCAATGAGGATGAGAAACTTTTAGCATGTGCTGTGGCTGATTTTTGACTCCTGTGTATAAATAGCAGCAGTTCCTGGCAAAAGCTCATGATCTGCGTGTGCCTCTTGTGCTGGGGACATTAGCTTTGCATAGGGATGAATGTGGGAATATGGAATGAGGATTGGAGTGTGTGCCTCCATAAACCTTA
>JAVHNF010065791.1:4704-21226 GCA_034783455.1 Micropsitta finschii
ACATTAAAGAGTCACTAAGAAATTGGAGAATAAGTATTTTTAACGTTTTCCTCTCTGATCCTCACCATTTAAATAGCCATAAATAGCCATGACAGAGCCTTCAGTGACATGATTTAGTGTGAGGTATCTCTTCCCATGGCAGGGGGGTTGGAACTAGATGATCTTAAGGTCCTTTCTAACCCTAACTATTCTATGAAGCCCCAAAGTTTGTTGACAGATACAAATGTACAGTGTGCTGACATCCAAAAAAGAAGCCACAATTTAGCATGGTATTTCAGGCCTCACCTTAGCAGTGTGTGTAGGGCCATTAGTTTGGCCTCCTAGCCTTTTCTGCAGTATTTCTACAGCAAATATAATACTTCTCAAGCTTCCCAAAGAAATACTTAAGAACTTGAAACATGCTCTGTCATATTGCAGAGAATGGTGAGATTCTTTATATGCAAACCAGTGAGACTCAGAAATATTTCCAAAGGAGCTGCTGTTTCACTTTATATATGGTTGAAGGATGTGTTCAGGTACTTTACTAAAGCAGAGCAGTGGTGAGATCCCCTCTGTGAAATTTGTCTTTCCATTGTAAATCCTGCAGAGGAAAGCTGTTTTACCCCCATACATCTAGTTTCAAGACTGGATCTGAAATTGGGTCTTTTTTTCTGCACAAAAATACAAAAACTAAAACACTAAAAAAAGGAGGGAGCACACATTTGGCAGCAGGTCACAGAGCCAGTTCATAATAGCTGCTTTGAATGTGGAGTTTTTAAATGTCTAATGCTTTGACTTAAAAATCGACCTAGAACAAAATTCAGCAATATTATGGCCTCTAAGGTAATGTGCTTTATGAACTAGAATGAAATGGGTTTTGTTTGAAGAATATTAAGGGAATAAAGATCAACTAAGTTAAAGTTTGACAGCTTAAATTTCATTTCTGAATTCTTGATTTCTTCATGTGGGCTTTATCCTCTTACATTATTCAGGATCTGTCTGAAAGATATTAGTTTAGAACAATGCAACCTCAAAAAATTGTCATGGAAAGTCAGTAATTCAGGAGGATGATTGTGTTTGTTTCAAAAAACTCTGAAGGATAACAGCAATTACATCTGAAAATGTACAGATGCTGTCATGTCCTTCAGAAGGCAAATTAAATGAAAGCGACTTGCTTAGGTCTACCTGGGTGAGGTACTTGTGCTGGTTGATCAGGAATTAATAATACCTGTGCAGCATACACCAGCTAAAAGTCTCAGAATGATTCCTGACAGATTGTTCTGCAGTACTTTGCTCTAATTTTATCCCTATGCTTTACTCAGTTCAGTGGGCTGGATTGTAACTACAAAACTATTATGTTTAGGAAGTCTTTTAATGGTTGCAGAGAAAGACGAAAAGCCTCACTTTCGGTTCCGGGGCCTGGGTTCTGCGCTCACATTAGTAATGATGCTCCAGATTTACACTGGTAAAAGTAAACCTCTGCAGAACCAGGGTCATTGCTGACCTGAAAAAGGTGACAAGTCAGGGGAGAATTTTCCAAAGCAGAGCTGTGTTTGAGGAGGTGGTGGGTCAGGTAGATGGTGGTATTTCATCCCTTCATTTTAGAATGGTGACATTCCTCATGCAGATAATCATAGTCTAAGTTTTACTTCCATTGTGTCAATGGACTGAGACCAAGGAATCCAGAGGTGAAAGACAGGTTGTAAACCGGGCACTTTAAACCCTTTACTTCTGGGAAAATCCACTTCGCCTGTGAAGGTTTAATGTTATTACATGGCAAACTGTATGGGTTCTTGAATGGTCAGCATGCTGCAACTTCAAAGCATGGTTACCACCACTTATAGAGTTTCCATCCAATTAAATTTCTGGAGCTATAATATCATGATTATATGCTGTATAAAATCAGATGAGCCAAGTACTAAGTATCCAGTTATTCTGCTTGACTACCAGAATAAGGCACTTTTTATCAGCAGCATATATTTATCTGGCTCCAAATAGAGGTTTGCTTCTGGTGCTGGCACTCACTGTATTTTTCAGCCGTACGGATAAGAAGAATGTAGCCACAGCCAGATCTATAAAAGGAGAGAGACACTATAGATACAGAAGAATTCCCAATGATTTCTACTGTTGTGTTCATGTGCGAATAGACAAACAGGAAATCCCCCAGGGATTGCCCCACTGTAAAATTATTCTGGCTGTTTTCAGAACTCTTTCCTAAAGCACCTTTTTGTCACAGAAGCCTGCCTACAGTAACTGCAGCTGGCGGAAGATGATGAAGAGAAAAAAATAATAATAAAAGGAGGGAAGAAGCGAAGTGAGGAGATGACAACAGCAGAAAAATCTCCCAAATAATAGCAAACTCCAGGATAGCAAAACCAGAACCTCCTTCAGATTAATTTTTCATACTAATCTTAAATAATGTATTTGGAACCTCAACGCTTTTATAACAAAGGAGAAAAGAAAAGCAGAAAGGCTGAAACACTCAGCTGTAAATGAGGGAGAATGTGTACACAGATGCCTGAGGCTTCAACAGTCACAAAGTCACAAAACCAAAACCACCCTTTTCCTTTCCTCCCACCTCATTCACTGGTTAGCTTCTCATTAAGGAAAATTCTACCTTACAGAAATCTCAGTGTTTACTGACCCTTTGATAAATTTACATATATTTAAGATACAGAAGAAACAACCAAGTCTCTGTTGGTTTGAGAAAGGCACCTGGGATAAGCTTGCAAGGACTACAGTCACGGGATGTCTTTATGTCTGTGTTCACAGCCAAGACCTGCTGTATTTTTCTCCTGCTTACTGAATCATGAGATAAAAAAAAACTTGGTCAAGACTGTGACACCAGAAGTCCCACTGAGGAGGATTCTTATTTTGCTAAAATCATCCAGCCTTCTTCCTGTATATAATACCGTGCAATGTCTGACTGTCTGAATCTATTCCCAAGTTACTTGGTAATGGTTGACAAAGAAATCTTTTATAAATGGTGAACAAATACTGTGCTTTGGATCCATTTTCCAGAATTTCCTAATTTTTGGTAGCAACAGGGATTGAGATATTGCACAAGGCAACAAGTGACATAGACATGTACAGTGGACATTTATTCATGCCCATCTCCTGCTTAGTGAGAGCCTGTTGAAGTGCTGATCTTAGGTGGGTTTCCAGGAGGTACAGGCAAGACCTAGGTATCAGCTCTAAACTAATAGCATGGAAACTTCCCCGCAGTTAGCTGAAGGGAGTTGAGCTTGGTGAACTCTTGAGAATATTTTGCATATTTCATCCCCTGCTCATTTCAGACAGATTTAAACATCTTTTTCTGTGGACAGTTTTGGATTTCTCAGTAGTCTTAAAGTATTTTAATGACTTTTGTGCGTTGATAAAGATGATTTCATGAGTGGAAGAGGCAGATACTTGTGTAAAATTTTCCACTACCTAGAAAGTCAAGGTCATACTGATAGACCACACACACACGTGACTACTACGCACTGCAAATGCTGTTGTGATTCCTCTTCTCTCGTGTTTGCGCTACTTTGGCCAGTGCAGCAGTTCTGTGAACCACACAGGCATTACTGTTCACAAACTTGAACCCTGCTTGAGAAATTATTGACTTTGAGTTTCAGTGCATCCAGTGCCTCCTTTCTTCTCTCACCCCTTCTGGGTCTGCCACCAGTTAGGCAACTGTGATGTGGCAGTGCAGCAATTTGTCGTAGATGGATACCTGGGCATCTCTGCACTGTGCTGTACCATACTCCCTGGTCCAGGTGCACAGTGTCCATGTCCACAGACATGCCAGCTGGTTTCCTGGCACAGCTTGTTTGAGGACTTCTACTTTTCATGTGCACCTGGGTATGCACAGGCACCATTTCCACAGAAAGGCAAATTTCAGTGAGGTGTAGGACTGCACAGGTCCACAGGACCAAGTAGAGTTTCAGATGTCCTCAGATGTCTTTGTTCTCGTAGAAGCTCACTGGTTTGGGGGTTTTTTGAGGCATTGAGACTTCACACCGTAAAGCTGTTGAATACTGCATTTAAACAAACCAAAGAGATGTTTAAGGGTTCTCAAAAGGACTTTATAAGCAAGTCTTTTCATTCCCTGAGGAAACCTTCTCTCAGTTGGAGCACTGTCTGCCTGGCCCATCCAGATATACTCTGCAGGTGCTGCTATTTTCAGAAGCACAAGGAGTACTGGTGTCTGACTCACATTTAAAGCAAAGGAAATTAATCTTCCAGCAAAACAACTGGCATTATTAGTACCCAAGGGGCAGAAGCTGAGGCTAATATAGGAAACCATTTGCTAGAGAATTCTCTGAAGGGGAGGAAAGTGGAGCTGTTTGCCCAGCAAGCTTTGGCTTCTGAAATGGGAGCATTTAATAAACTCCCTAAAGCAACCTAAGTATTTAATAAATGGGGAAATAAATAAATAATATCCTCCCAGGATAAATTTGGGAAAGGATCCATATCCCATAAGGTCTTTTATTTCCAGAGCCTCTCTAGGCAGAGAGGAGGACTTTTGGGGATCTTAGGAACAGGAAAAATTGACACAGCCCCTCAGACACTGTTTAAAAGCCAATGGATCTGTTTTGCTAGCATTCATTCCTCTTAATTTCTCTTTTCCCTCATATTTCTAAAATATAGGGATAAAAAAAGTCTGCCGAAGCATGACTTTATTTTTCCCTATTTTTCATACCACTCACACCTTTGTAATAAAGCCAAAAAAAAAAAAAATGCAAGTCACCACAGGTTTCTAGTTCTGCGAGACAAAGAAATTCTTCTGTTTGCAAGCAAGTGGACCAAGTGAACCCAGAGAACCTAGTGGACTCATTGGATCTGATTGAGGAGCTATATTATGGAAGGGTATAGCCCTGATGTTACGTTATTATAGGCTCCTTGTACAAATAGCACATGAAGGAAGCTGATCAGCTTCTAGGTACTGCCTCAGAAGGAAAAAAAATAAAAAGGGGAGAAGAAAAGGCCACTTCAGGCTGTGTTTTAAAGTTTCAAATTAAGCCTTTTTCAGCTGTATTGCTGAGATCTATCTGAGTATCCACTTGTGGACTCTCGGGGTGGGTTTAGCAGATGCAGTTTAGGGCAGGTGTTTAAAAAATACTACTGTTTTCTCTTTTTTTATTGATAGCCAGACTGTTTTGAGAGAGTGACTAAGCACAGGCCTGGAGATTATGAAATTTGCTTAAGTGTTAATGGGTTGATTGCTGAGTTACAGCCTGCCGTCTTTACTGGAAATTGATTGACTGGTGCTGCAGGTCTTCACACTTGACGCTCGGATTTGACTCGAAAATTCTGCCAAGTCTTTTACTCTGAAATTTATCTTAATTAGATCTGAAAGACCTGCCACAGCAGAATAGTCACACCGATTAAAATGAAAAACAGGAGAAATTACTGATCAAATTAATCATAATGTCGGGTTACAGCTGTAGGTCTGATGTAATTTGCCACTCCAGTGAGTTACATCGGCCCAGGCAGAGGAAAGAGAGCTGGTTTTACGCTGATCCGTAACACCAGGCAGCTTCGGGCAGCCCATCAGGACGTTTATCCCATTCATTCTCTTGGCTTATTCTGACCTTAGCACTGCAACTAGAAACAAATTAGGGAAGAGTAAAAAATATACCCTTTTATCCAAGGGGGTCGCACTGGATACATGAGCTTTCCATATCATTCTTGTTTCATTTTTCCCCTTTCTCCAGCAACCTTCTGCTTTTGTTTAAAGTAGCCAACAATTAATTATGTGGAAAATGGAAAATTAAAAAGTCAGAAGTTACCACTTCAGGTACAAGTCAGAAAATTTGTATTTCTAAGAGCTCCTAGTGGGTTAGGATATGAGGAAATGAGCATCATTTAAGCCACTGGGTACATTGCAGCACATGAGAAGGCATGTCCAGTAAGTAGGAAATAACAGACTTGATGTCTTACAGATGTGATGATCCTAAAAATAATTTGTACATTGTGTATTGCAATATAGTACACTCTGCTATAACCATTTAAAAAAACAAATAAAAGTCACTGGTAGAAGCCATGTTAGAAGGAGATAGGTTGTGGGTATTCAGGGGTCCCACCATAAGGAAGTCTTCTGCAGGCTTCCTACTAGTAGTTTGACCAGCAAGGTTTGAAAGATTTTCAGGACAGTGTGTCTGTCTTGTAGCACCACTGTACTTTTTGCTCCTGATCCAGGACAAAGTCAAGAAATGAAAGTATTTGCCACCAGCTGAGAAAGGAAATGAAGTAAATGAAAGAGAAGGAGAAAACAGATGAACACTTTCAGCCTCGGAAACTGTCTTACCCTTGAAGTACACCCAATTTTGATTTTGATACTATAGTACCTTAAACTGATCAGGAATTTTCTAAATGATTTTTCCTCTCCTTCAATGATGTAACTCTATAAAGGTGGGTTCTTCCCTGCCCAAAATTTCATTTTTCTTTTCTGTCTTAGGCCTGGGAAATGGAAAGAACTGAAGATGGCTTTTGTTTAAAATCCGCTTCAGTTGTATATCAACAGTTTATTACATTAAATTGCCTAAAACATAGTGAATTAACAAAAGAAATCAAACCAGTTTTATTCATGGTGATGATGTGAAATCTGCTAAAATACTTCATCATTTTCACACGCAAGTTTTTGTTTGCTGAAACATTTCAATATTCCATATTTCGTCTGCATTTTCAGCAGATATTACATCTTAAATTGGGACAAGATTACATTTTAGATTAGGACAGGAATTACATCTTTGCCAGGAATTACGTCAATTAGGACAGGAATTACATTAAATTACATGATAAATTAGGACAAGAATGTAACTCATTTCTTATAGCTTAGACGACCAAATATCCTGTGAGGATTCTAGTTGGAGAACCAACCTATTCTCTAGAAGAGATTGGAAGGCAAAGCTGAGTTTTGAGAAGAGAGAAACTGATGTATGAAAATAGCATATCCTGGAATTATCCTTTATAGCATTGCTGGGGTTATCCATTGATGTAGAGGAATGGTGATGGTACAGTTTGGTTCTTAAAGGAGCTGAGAATCTTTAAAGCAGCAATTGCTGCTGCAGTATCTTTGTACACCTGTTAAGAAATATTTCCATGCTTGCAGCAAGCACCAGGGAAGCAGTCAGACCTGGAGGATCCTCGTCTCTTAGCAAAAATACAGATGCTAGAAAGAAAACCCTGAAATATGGTCCCAGTCACAGTACAGAACAGTATTTTGTAATAGGGATGGCCAGTAAACTGGTATCAGAAGCTTATTCTGAATGAATGTGATAGCAAGTGATATTAAAATTGCTAGTTGCTAATGCTCTTGTGATTTTCACCGTAGTAACCTTATAATCCCATTTTCAACCTGCTGGATAGGCAAACTCAGCTGGGGTACTGTCTCTCTTCTCGCTCTCCTCCCAGTTTGGGCAGTGCTGTGTTTGTTAAACTTGTGGCTCCATCTGGAACAGGACAGGAGGTGGTAGAAGGCTGATCTCCTCTTGACATTTCCCAGGAGATGGTTGACACCCTTCAGAGTGCCAAGCAGAGTTGCCAGTGTGGGTGCTCTATGGGCTGTGGGGCAGATGGTGAGGATTAAGGATGTACTGGGATCAAGGTCCAGGAAGGAGCAGTCTTATTCCCAGTATTCATCTGAGGGTGCAGCTTCCATCAGTATAGAATTCCTCAAGGACAGGGATTGATTTTTTTCAGGAAAAGGAAAATGTTGGGAGGAAGAGAAGAGAGAAAAACAATGTCTTTGTTATTCACAGTGCCTTTATTCCTACTGACCTTTTCCACTGGGAGAGAGAGAGACACAAAATGAGATTGGCATTGTGAAAGGCTGAACTTGTATCACTGATCACCACTCTAGAATGAGATGCTGTGTGCATTTCCATCCTACCTCTGTCTGCAACTTTTCACTTTCTAACTAGACCTAACAGTACAACTAGGGAAGTTGGCAGGAGGTTTCTCATAGCTCTCAAGTCAGACAGGAGCAAGCTTAGTATGCCATTAGGAAGGTTTCCTCCTCTTCTCCCTCCCCAACTTTATAGAATTACAGTTTCCTTGGTTTTTTTTTAACTGTCTTCTGACTATGAAACATGTTCTCCATGCAATCAAAATGTGTCTGACGGAATTTTCAGTTCATGTAAAACAAATACAAAAATAAACAAAACTTGAGAAAACCAAGCCATTCTAAAATTCCTTGATGTTTTCCCCATAGGCATTCAAAGAGTATGTCTAGGGGGAAATCACTGGTACTTCAAATGTACAAGCAAGTGTAGAGATAACATACGTCAGTCCTGTAGACCCAAACTTGGCAGTCCATGCTCTCATGAGTGAAGACTGCAGGGAAGGGAGGGGAGAGAGTGCTACTGCCACATACCATCTGCATATTTATCTCTAATCTCATTATCAAGTTATGCCTTTGCTTACTGAATTCACCTTTGAAAAGTTCATTTGCATCAGGAAGCGAAGTGCTCTAGGAAATGGGTTGCTGGAGTCAGGAGCACCAGACTGCAGTCCCAGCACTGTCACTGTCTGGCATGTCACTTCATCTGTCTGTTCTTTTGTTGATTCTCCCACCATTGTTTGATCTCTTTAGACTGCAAACTTTTACAGGTTTTTGGTATAATGCAATGAGGCCTTGATCTTGCATTGGGCTTCTAGGTACTGCTGTAAGACTAATACTACAAAAGCAAGGAATATTGAAAAGAGGAAGATGCGTAGTCCCCGTCACTCTCTTGCTGAATTCAGAGCAGTGTTGCTGTTGACTTCAGAGGACACAGGCTTGGTATCCATTTTGTTTTCAAGCATATTGAATATTTTGAAGTTCTGTCAGCTGCTCAGTGTGCTGTCAAATGCACTAATGAAAGGTTTTCCTAAAGTTAATTTTCCTACTCGTAATACAATAACCAAATTTGCTTTAACACTTGAAAAAATCCATCCATACTAAAGAGAATCAGTTGCTTAATCCTAAAATTAAAGGTTATTGCATGCAAGAGAAAATAATTACATGCTCAAAGTATGGAAAAAAGAAAACTTTTTTAATATGTAGGTATTTGTATAATTAAAGACTAATCAAGCATGAAGGCTGCTGACTAAACCAGAAAATGAGATTGTTGGCAAGCAATATTGTAATGTAAATGCCATTTTTGTTTAAGTACTAAAGAGCTGGAGGAATGATATCCTGAACAGATTAAAAGCAAACAGCATTGATAATAAATATTTATCAGATTTCAAATGCAACACACAGAGATTTTTATATTTTACATGCAAAATATATTGGCATTGAAATATTCAGTCACTTTTCAAAGGTTTGTTCACATCTTCACTTTAAAATGTTGAAAAGCAAGCGCTCACTAGTAGGAGAAACAGCCTTAGAACTCAGTCTTAACCTGTAGCAACATCAGTAATCTGTAGGCAATGGAAAACGGCTGAGAGTCGCTACGTACTTAACTACAAGTGTAGAAGATGAGCTCCTGAGGCTGGAGAGTCAGAATTTTAATGGTCCTTATGTGTGTTTTCTGTTTCTTTTCTTCTAAAATGTTCACATTAATTTTTCAAAAAGAGAGAGAATCTTCTCAAACTTAAATCCATGCCATGAAACACATGCATAGTAAAGTATTTATGGAGGGCTTATATATATACAGAAATTATTCCACTGTAACATTTTGTTGTAGAGGACTGATTTAGTTAAGTTTGTATCTCCTTGGGGCACTGCTTTTAAATCTGTGTAAAAGTATTGTGCTGGTTAAATATGCTTGTCATATACCTTTGTGTTGTGTTATTGTAGCCTAAATCTTGTTCAGAAGTGAATAGAAAGATACTTGACTACATCAAGAGTTGAGGAGAATGAGGACATGCTAGACATGAAGTACCAAATGAATTCCAGTTTCTATCCATTTTCTTTCCATTACGCTGTTCCCAGATTTGGCACTACTCAGCATGCTGAGGCCCAGCAGAAACCATCTCTTTTAATCAAGCCTCATCATGCAATGGTTGAAGCTAATTTAAAATGTCCTTTGACATCTGTGAAAGACTTAAACCCAATGGTTATGACAGTAATGCAGTGAAGACCTTTGCTTTAGTACGCAAACTGTGGGCCATTGCGTCCTTTGTGTTGATGTGTACCTCCTGGTTCCTCATGCATTTACTTTTCAGAATAATTTTATCTCGCTTGCTTATGAGTGAGAGATAGAGCAGTATGTCACTGACAGAGCTATCGGCAGAGAGTGACAATAGGGAGATTTGAATGTGAGGCTGCCTGATAATTTGAATTATCAAATTTTTCCTAGGCTACTGTAATTATATTCTATTAGCCTTTGGACAAAGGGAGTGTAGACAAGTTACAGCTAAATAATGCTGTGCAAGTCTAACGGTAGTCTCTTGAATAGGCATTGATCTAATTTTCAGAAGGGTTGAGTCACTCCCATTGATGTGAACTGTAGAAATTATTACTTAGCCCTCGAAGGAGCACAAATACAGATTTCAATTCCTGGATTTCTTAGAAAAATCTTGCTCATGTCTATAGGTTATGTCCCAGGAAACTGGCAGTTCACAAATGCCAAAATTCAGACCAAGCCAGCCAGCTTCGTGCAATATCCTGCATTTATTTGAGTTACTGAGCTCTTAAATGTATAACTTCACAGACAGGCATATGAATATATCATCATTATGAAAAATACTTTATATGTCTTCTAAGCAGTTCATATTTACACTAGTTTAATAACTCTAAGGATTACAGTGGTAAAAAACACACTAAGGAAAATAGTAGGAAAAGAACAAAACTTTGTGTGTAGACCATCAGTCAGTGGTCCAGCAAGAAGGAAGCTGGAAGTAAAGCACATTTAGATCAAAGTCATGCAGCTGATGGCCTGTGAGCCAGGTCTGACCCATAGGAAGTTTCTGTCCAGGCCCCAAGTGAGCAAGTGAAAAAAAAAGAAAAGGCTTCTGAAGGCAAATGCACACGTGCTTTGCCCTGGGGTGTGCTGTTGCTGGGAGTCCCAAGAGCAGCCCAGTTATCTAAGAGAGGTGGGCAAGTGAGGAGCCTGCCTTTCAGTATTTGTTTTTCACACATACCTGAGTGAAGCATAGGAGTAAGTTTTAGGTTGCCAGTTAGCAAGAGACCCTGATTCTTTTCTTCTACAGAGATGTCTGTGCCTCCTAAAGATTACTGATCCAGTCAAGCAGGTGATAATTCCTTTTTTGTTTTCTAACTGCAGTGCTGTATGAAGTGTAAGCTACAAGAAGGGGTTTACCTATTAGTTTTAGAAGGGACATTACCATGGTTTACTGACGAAAACACGGTAACATGTAAATTATTTAAAGACTGAAACAGACACTTTCACAAGTCATTAAACTACCCTGTGTTTTGGAACACGAAGGGGATATCCTTGCGATATTTATCTGAGGGGTCTGCAGGTCAAAAGGGGATTAGAGTCAGCAGAAAAAGAATCAGTCACATAGAGAAAGAGCAATTATTCACAAAATAAAAGTGAGGATAGCGGTTAGAAGTGTCAGCATATACATGTGAGATGCATTTCGTGGGGCCATTACTTATGAAAAAAGTCATTACTGCTGTTTTGCACTAGATACCATGTACCTATTTCATGGTAACCGTGGCTTGCACAGGATTCATTTATATGAAAAACCTCCAGAGAAAAACCCCAAACTATCTAGTGAAATGTGGAAACACCTCCCAGCTCTCTGGCATTATACTCTTAGACAAGCATCAACCTAAACAGGACTTTAAAATGAAATGCTTAATGCTTCAACACTTGTATACATCATCTCCACTTACCTCTGTGAATCAATAAGGACATGCAAGCCTCATCTTCAGTGTGTGGTTTTGAAAGTCTTAATCTGATTCTCTAGGTTAACAATATCCTTTGCTCCAGATCATAAAAAGATCACAGTTCTGGTTATAGTCTCTCTTGGAAGTCTGAAGGCCAGCCAGAGGCTGCTCTGTTTTCCAGAGGACCATCCAAAAGACCTACCTTATTTTCAGATAATATTCGCCCCTCATTGAGCAACAGATACTGAAATTTGCGGATTTTTTTCTGGACATGCTGTATTTGTTTCTGTAATCTCTTCACAGGAGTCTTACTGCTAGGATTAGGCAAAACTCAAACCCAAGGATATTCTATTATTTCAACAAATATTTGACTCCAAACCAGAAAAACAAAACAGAAAAAACAGGGTAGCTGACAAAGATTTACATGGAGGAAATAAAACTGTGAAGTCCAGTTTCATCTGGTTACCATATGCACCCCTATGCCATTTGAGAAACTGGTTTCAAATTGAAAAGCCCAAACCAGGGAGATTTCAGTACTACCGAAACACTTTTTTGGGGGAACTTATGAAAGAGAAGTTTCTTAAACACCATCAAAATGCCACTACTTTTCAGAAGATTTCATTTCCAGTGGAAACAATAATGGTGCAATAAATTTTTCCATCAGAATTTTTAAACTTCTTTGCAAAAATAAGTTGTAACAAAATATTTGAACTTAATCCTTAGTTTAGAAATCACTGCGGGCTTCAGATGTACTGCCTGGTGCTTAGAAAAGCAAAGTCTGACATCTGTCCAGTAAACTGGAAAGCTGCACACTGTTGAATATAATCTTCACATGAGGGTGCTGTTTTTAAGTTTCCCAGGGGGTGATTCAGCACATCAAGGCAACAGGAGTAATGATCTGCGGAGGAGGCTCCTCACAAGGTAGAAAGAAAAAGATCAGTACACTTCCCCCTTCTGACAGCTGACAGACCAGGGATCGCCCTGTGAAATAAAGTCAGCCATGCCAGTGAAATGGTCCAGCACTGAGCAAAGATTTACCTCAAGGACTGAGGTTTTCAATCATCAAGGCAATAACCACCCTCATTTTCCTAGAACTTATTCCTTTGCAAGATGCCTAGCATCCTGCTTTCAAACAGCTGGACAACTCAAGATGTCTTTTTCATTAGTTTTTCATGAAAACTGTATATTCACTGAAAAGCAAGTATATTTATGGCATCTGGTGAAATCGTCTCGTGACACAGTATCTCAGGCCCAGATTCAACCCTTTCACAGCACCTGAATCAGACATGAGGCTTCCACCAGGGTCTCCATGTGCTGGTGAGTGTCCTGATTTGTCAGAATAATGAACACTTGAGGGCTTTTACTTTTCCTTCTTGGAATATAAATAGTTTGCTGTTCATCAGGCCCAAAAGAGAACTTACCTTCCTACATGTCCCAGTATGCATGGCTGCTTTTACAAAGGAAACAAGTCTAAATAGCATCACAAAAAGGTTGTGAGCCTCTGTGTCAAAGTGTGTATGTCTTTTCAGTTAGAGAACTGCCTGTTGGAAATTTTAATGAACAATTGCTACAAGTACTAGACAGACCCACAAGGAGCTCTGTAAATATTCCAGATGTAAGCCAAGACTCCTCTGGCTTTGTTCTCTCTGGTGAGAAGAGGGGCTGAATGCATAGGTTACATGATATTCTCTCAGTTGTTTGGATGGGAGAGCTGCCACTTCAGCATGGCATGAGCACTGCTTTTCCTGGTGCTTGGGCTGTGGCTGGCTGATTCTCATTTTGCAGTCATGCAAATGATGTTTCCTGAGCTCTTCTAAGGGGAAATTTTTGAAAGATGATTGATACAGAAAGATGGATGTAAGATACATAAGGAGCATATGTATGATGAATCGGAATCTTCTGAGGATAAGGAATAATTTCTAATGTAGCTATTGAGTGACTTCCTATCATTCAACACTACTTTTAAGATACAGAGATGTTGAAATGGTTCTAGAAAGTACAGTTAAAATAGATCCCTAAATATCTAAATGCTAGCTTGAGACTTTATGAACAAAATTTGACTTTTAATGATATTAGGTCAATACAGACTTTAAAAAAAGAGGAATTACAAGTTCTGAAAATAAAGTTTTAGCCTTAGTGCTTTGATAAGGATCCATGACCCCTGGCCCTTTAAAAATTGAACTTAGACTGTAAAAATATCACTTCTTATTGATCACATGGTTATTAAAGTCAGTCAAATGCTCAATTTATATGTCAAACACTTGTAATATTCCCTGTAAATATTAGAACGAAAGAAGAGGGTGATATTGTGTTCAGTTGCATCAGTTTTATTCAGCTTTTCATCACTGAGAAATAATAAAAATGTCACCAAGAATTGCATTAAATACTGCCAAGGCTAAATTAATTTACAACTGTATTACGTATGTGGTGTATGTGTGCATTAGTTCATGTATGTGAAGGCAGAAACATACCCATCCATGTAACTGAATGTGATAGGAGATATTCTCATTCTCTTCTTTCAGTTACACCTTTCCTCTCCCTGCCACCTAGTTGCAACCCTGGAAAGGTATGGCTTATTTGGGTAATCTCAAGGAGAGTGAGGAAGCTTTAATAAGTCAACAGATATTAATTAAATGTTAAAGGCAGTTTTTAAAGTACCTTCAGTATATATTGCTCCTAATGACATTCAAGGGCAATAGGAGGTCAGGGGGGAGATCTTTAGATCCCCCAGGCTCCCCCAAGATGCCTTTCCATAACCAGATGCTTTCATATGAGTAATCGAAAGAAACCTTTAGTCAACCACTGGGGAGTCTTTACAGCCTGGCTTCGATTGGAGTCTGAGTGCAGGCCTGTGAGCAGGAGGTGTTTGTAAGCATTTCTAATGGCATTTTGATGTACATGTACAAAATTGATGTCGGAAGGATCATTGTAAAGTCCCAAACAGCGGAATATTGAGGACATTTTCAGGTGGCAGTCAGATTCTGGCTGGGTGAGCCCAGTATATTTTCTCATGTCACAGTTGATTAGGTTCACAGGGAAGTGGAAAGAGTAAAAAATTCTCTTATTACTGCAGCAATGCCATATCAGCCTCTTTTCCCTTTGAATGCAACATTAGTTTTTGTCCAGAACTCTAACTGCTTTCTACAGTTTGGGGAATTGTAAAGCAGAAACAATTTTCCCAGCCAGGCTGACCTTCACAGTAATGAGAAATGACTGGAATTTCTCTCTATTTCTCTAACATTTGAGGAGGGGGGGAAAGAAGAAATGTGTTTGTTTTACCTGATATTATGTTGTGGGTGTCTATTTGGCACTTTGAGCCTAATTTTTTTCATTCAGGAGATTACATGGACTGTTGCACCATCTGACCCAGTAGCCAGCCTTCAAGTGTATAGAGAGCTGACAGTAATGCACTTCAAACCTTTTGTTATCACAGCACTGATGGCATTTTGTTTCAGCCATTAAATGATTCTTTTTCATGGGGTGGCTATTTTCATTTACTCTTCAGTACTTGTTCAGGTGATGAGCAATGATCTTCAGAAAATTTAAGATTCATTACTGGCCAGGAAAATGGAGGAGCCTCCAGATGGACAGAGATCTGCAGAGCGTTCTTTGTGAAGCTGGTGCTACAGTACTACAGTGCTGATCATCTCTTAGGACCAGGATAAGAAAATTCTGCTTTAGCGTGCAAAACAAATCAGTGCTATGTCCAAAGAGTCTCTAACAGCAGCACATCTGGCTAGAAATGTGAGTTGTTTCCTGGTTCTTTCTAGGTGTTCCAGAATAAACCTCTTTCCCTGTGGAATCCAAGGCCTCTAGCAATGCCTGGTGGTCCACACAAGGTCTGCCCTGCAAATGCAGAAGTAGCATTGCAAAGGTGTTGATATACCCAAGAAGATAGGTTTTGCGAAGCAAGATTCAGTGGGAGGAAGAGTCAAGGCACTACGACAGGACATTAAATGCAATGAGCCACCCAAGCAAACACATAGGATCCCGGGCACATTTATACAGCCTACTTTGAAGTCCATACTGCTGCATCTTCATTGTGGCATTGGCAGAAACCACATGGGCTTGGGCTGGACTCTGCCTGCTCCTGATTATAGTGTAGACCTATCTGCCACTTGATGTCTGTGCTCGTAAAATATCCAGAAGTTCCTGGAAATGGCACAGGTGAAAACATTTCAAATAGAAGACAAACTGAATCAAATCTCTTCTTGCAAATCACTCAGCTTTGAAGGCTGAGAGGTAGTTTCAGAGGATTAATAAGTTTTTGTTGAATTTTTGCTTTGTTATAGCTAGGGCGGGCTACAGAAATATCAGAATATCATGGAGGAGGCAGTTTTTCACCCTTTTTCTCACCATGGAGGAGTAAAAGGTCTCATGGTATTTCTAGAAGAAGAAGGTTGCATAATACACTGTAAACTTTCACCAGTTTGACTGTACTCTTAACTTTACAGTGTCTGAAAGGCCTGAAATGGAGAACATATTTCATTAAGTTGGAGTTACATTTTCCTAGTTAATATTTCCATGTTACAGCCATGATGTTAGAACATTGTTTTAATTCCACACTGATAGCCCGAAATATAGGGGGCAAAGTGAAGGAATATTAAATTCCATTATGATGTTGTAACACTTAAGAGTGCAATGTCTCATTAACTGCAGTTAGGAGGCACATCGGAGCCTCCCCATTAGTGGCATGCTGCAGGTCTGCAGGGCTTGAACTCACTGGAGAGCTCTGAAGGTCTGCAGGTAGGGGCTCCCTGCTTAGAAAGT
>JAVHNF010065798.1:0-12723 GCA_034783455.1 Micropsitta finschii
TAGATGATGCTGCATGTAAGAAAGTAGATAATATGCATTCAGTGGAGAGAGCATGCCAACTCACAGGTTTGGTATGTAGGAACTATGGTATTGTAGTGAATAGGATCAGCAGTTGTATTGACAGTCTTGTTTCCAGGCTTCAGACACCAGAATTCAGAGCAGAGAGCTGAGCTCAGGCATGCCCAGTGCAGATGGAATTAGAGGAATATGGATATCGCATGACAAGTAAAATGTAACACTGAAAAGCATAAATGCTCGGAAGTGTTCCTGTCTGTTAATACCTTTGCTTTAATTCATAATCCAACAGGTAACAAAGGTGACAATTAATATATTTTAGTTTTTTTGAAGATCTGAAATTGTTCAAGTGTATGTGTTGCAGGGTGATTTATTAAAAATTATATTTATGTAAACCAGAATTGTTCTCCATATTAATTCCTTTTAGTGAGTACAGCGAAAGCTCTAGTTTCTGTACCTCTTGATGTGAACGATACACTGAAATGTCTTAGAGAAAGTCTACAAAAAGCTAACTATCACAGCAGAGCACTAAGACACAGCAGAAAACTACTTTCATTATTTCTTGCATACACACAAGGTGAGTTATTTATTGAAGTGTTTCTCACTTAATAAAGTGTATATGCAGTTCAAATAACAAAGAGTGAAAGGAATAGATTTTTTTTATATTCAAGTTTTAGTTGTTATTGACAATCAGGAAGAAACATACAATATAAAATTATATATGAAGTTCTGTAAGCACAGGCTCTACATCTGATATCCTATGATTTATGTCTAATGGCTAGATGATAATTTTTTTCATGCAGCTATGTCATTTGTCAGTAAGAAGTCAAACCTCTGTCAGAGGACTGACTAGCAGATCTTGCCAAGTTTATTTTCTCTAATGGAGTTCATATTTTCATTTGGTTGCACTAAACGATGAGTTACATCCAATGAGTTTAATCAGGAGACACACAGAGAGAAAAATAGCGTAGGAAACCAGATAAAACCAGGATACACAGGAAATACGTATTTGTTTAAGTAATATGAAACTAATGAAAATAGTATGTTCCTTTTCCTAACTTACCATAAAAATCACTTTTCTGCTCTAGAAAAACCTGGAAGAGCAATCAGCAGTCAAATCTCTTCAAGGAAAAGGCTAGAATTTGATGCAGGAGCTGAAGTGATATATCTACCAACACCATGTGACCTTTCTCAAGAAAAATTTCATTTCTCCAGTAGGGTTGAGAGTAAACCAATACCACACACACATCTTTCACTAATTATCACTTCCTATGAACAAACAATTGGTAATTTTTTTCCTGAATTTCTCTTTACAGCTGAGAGGTAATATCATGCTGCCTATCGTATTCCAGTGTTATTTTCCTCTGTCAGATAGCTATAACTATCTGAAAGCTGGTTTCCGAAATATGCAACTTTGTTTCTGTTGATTAAGAAAATGTGCATTAGATTCTAAACAAGCCACTACCTGGTTCATAACCTCTAGAGTTATCTCATCTTACGGAAAAGCATTACTTCAGTGATGTTGTAGTGATTAATACCAAATTAAAAATCTGCTGTAACGTTTACCAATTTCATTTTAATTCCATGATAGGTTTGTGGGTTTGGTTTTGTTGTGGTTTTGGTTTTGTTGTGTTTTCGGTTTTGGTTTTTGTTTGGGTTTTTTGCAGGTTTTGTTTTGCTTTGTTTTGGTTTGTTTTTTCTCTTGCAATCAGACCTTTCAGATTCTGTGCATCTGAATATGAGATCTAATTCATTGGCCCCCGTCTTACATTCTCGTATGGCTTTACTCATATGGTTACAGCTCAACACTATTACCTTTTTTGCTGTATGACAAAATAGGTGAAGTGTAGCAGGTCAATAGATGTTGTAAGTGGTTTCATTTGATGTAAGGGATCCAGAAATGAGCCAGACAGTGCTACTATGCTGTATGCAGGCAGTGCTGTTTAGCAAGGCCAGTGATCTGCTTCTCAATTTATCTCTTGGAGATGAAGAAATTTGAGAGATCTGAAAAAAAAAAAACAACCAAAATACAAAAGCTTAGGTAAACAGGTCCATATACACATCCTACTCTTGTTTTTAAAGTTAGTAGAAATAAGAAATAGTATATTTGAAGGTAAATATATAAGCATAATAAATCTTTCAAAAATATTCATACACTGAATTAAATCCAAATGCATGTCTGCTTCTCATGCAAAATTTGTTCAAAATTTAGTAACTGATTTAATGATGTGATGATTTTTTTTTTTTAATTGGTTAAAAATAAATAACAGGCATCCTTGAAATAAACAAACAAAGAGACCTTAAAGTTCAGGCTCTACATGAACTTGGAAATCTTCACTTTTATGTTGGGAACAAAAGGTACATATTTATTGGATTAAAAAAGAGCATAGTTTTATATTCTTTTAATTGGCCTTCATATACCCGTCAACTGTTTTGTAAGTTCTTGTGCTGTCCTTAAGTCCGTATAACTTTACTCACCTAACTCACTATTAACTGTATATTGAGAGGCTCTTTTTTTGTAGAATTGTTTATATTTTTTATCTACCTAATTACAATTAAGCAAATTAATTAACCATCTCAGTGTTTTTTTAAGAAGTAATTCTGTTGCTTGACAATTTCATTTTAGTGTAAGTCCCAGTAAGTCTGCTGACCAAGAATGGTATCTCTTTGTATTGTAGAAACTATATTTCAGTTTTTGACCTAATCAGAATTAGTTATATCTCAGGCAATAAAGGTAAAATGAAGCAAATCTTATCTGCCACTTTGGAAAATGTCAGCAATATGATGAGAATGTTTTTCATATGTTACAGAGCTGCTTTTAAATATTGGTGTCAAGCCCTTGATGAAACACTCAACATTGCTGATGCTCTTAGCAACTGGCAAGAGTTATGTTTTCCAAAAAATGCTACAGACTGCTTTACAGTTGGAAGATTGACTGATATTAGTCAGAAATTTCTTTTTTGGGCTGGAATTTGGGGATGTTTACATGCAGCAGTTTTAGTGGCTAAGATAGCTCAGTAAGTATTTTATCTGTATATATATTTTTTTCTTTCATATTTTAAACAAATTGCTCATCCAGGACACTATGCAACTTGAAATTAATTTAAAAACACTAAGAAGTTGCTATAAAAAAGACTTTTCAAAAGCAGAGGCATTTTTCCTTTCAGGAAGAAAGTTGCTCTTTTGGAGAATATTGTTTGTTCCCTTTTCTTGAGTGCTCATCTTTGATCCTAATTGCAGCTGCATATTATATGGAGAGATCACTGAAATAAAACAACATGATAAAAAGTCAGAAGTGCAAGGATTTTACAGTCATATTGATTTTCAATCAAAATATCACATCTCCCAAGTCATTGCATGTATTAAATATTAATCTATCTTGAGGGCAGATTTACTGCCTTAAGTACTCATTTTCTGGTGAATTACAACTAAATGAAATTTGAATTACTGTATTAAAGTCTACCATCAATACATATTTCTGTCCAGTACTCCTTGACTGCTGGTAAAACACTATGGATGTACAACAGAGAAATGTACAAAATATGAAGTTTAGAAATATCTAAGCCAGCTCTACATGACCTTAGAAGTGTTATACCCATGAAAAGGCAGAGCTTCAACTGAGTAAACTATCTTACCTGAGAAGCAGGTCATATTAATAACACTATGAAATATCTGTGAGCCAAGGCAGCTTTGAAAGCATTAGCATCTAGACAGCTCCTTTTGAATATGTATATCTTTGGTTAGATGCTTCCTTCTTTGCATGGCATGGCTGAGCACCTGTGTACAGAACAGGCAGCTGTTTTACAATATGAAAAACATTTAGATTGTGTTGGTATCATTATTATATGAGATAAAAAGGAGTTTGAATAATTTATATTGATATTTCATATTTCTTATTCATCTTTTACATTCGTATTTCTTATTATTTGTTGTACTTCAGGTATATAGCGACATCAAAGATAAGCTTAAGAACCAAATACTGCTATTTTTCTGCTTTACTTTTTAAGGTAAGAATACAATTTCAGTTGATGAATTGCTTCTAAAATTTAAATCTCAATAACACTCTATTAAAATATTTCTCTTTTCATTTTGGTTGAGAAGGAAAACTGGAGACCAGAGGTAGTTGACAATTTATGCACATTAGATGTTTTTATTCTCTGTTTTTTAATATTATTCCTGTATTATAGCCTAAAAATTATCACTTCAATAAGAGTCTGGTTTCTGAGAGAAATAATAAAATACTGAAAAGTGAAGATGGCTAAAATATTTGGCAGTCAAATATATTTTTATTCTCTTGAAGTATTCTGCTCAGGAAGAGCTGGATGGCATCCACAATAGCAGAGTGCTCTCTGTCACATCTGTAATAAATTTTCAATCAGGAGAACAGCCTGTTTAGAAAAAGGTTTTGAATCTTTTTTGCATTAAAAATATTGGTTTGCAATACTAAAATCTCATATCTATTAGAAGTGTACTCTAAAAATAGAGGATAGTCAAAATGATTCCGTTTAATTTTCAAAGAAAATAAGACTCTTAAAGTTGTTTGTGAGCTATCAGAAACCAAACTCTTAAAAGGAAGTTTGAAGACACTGGTATCAAAAGTGATACAGGAGAAAGAACTCCAAGTATTCTGCCAGTCTTCTGCCAGTCATACTCCACTGGGATCAATGCTTACTCATCCCAGTGCAGCATCAGGAAGTTAGTTGACTTCTTCCAAAACAAACCAATGCCTCTTTCTAAGCATCTTGAGCCAGCCATGGTTGTGGATATGTGACCTGTGCTAGGCTGCATTTAAAACCTTGCTAAGTTCAGCAAAGGGAGAACAAGTTGAAGAAAGAAAGGCAAAGGAGAATTTTTACTAGCTTCTAGCACTGTAATTTGTGGTGATACAAAGCTGAATGATTTTTATTCCTCATTTTGACAGAAATAGTAGTAAGCATTTGTTCCAGTTGTGTAGCGGTAGAAATAACTGTGACTTGACTGAAGTGGGTCTGATATTAATTGGGATAGGAACAGTTTGCAGGGTGAATGTCTTGAAAAATATAATAAATTACTGTCACTGTACCTTGCAAAG
The DNA here is from genome assembly GCA_034783455.1 of Micropsitta finschii. NCBI lineage: Eukaryota > Metazoa > Chordata > Aves > Psittaciformes > Psittacidae > Micropsitta > Micropsitta finschii. Next base: position 5,087 of record JAVHNF010065798.1, read on the forward strand.
ATGAAGACCATAATTTGTTCCTTCATTTGGAAAGATTTTATAGCCTTATTTTTCCACCTCTTGTATAGGATTTAGGCTTGTTCATATCTTAGCACTGAGTACATGCATACACTTTTCTCCAGCGTATCGTTTCTAATTACAAGATAAACACGATTGGGAAGGAATATCCAACATCAGAGACAATGTCAGCACTCCTCCCTTTTTAAAGTAGGAACACTGAAGTTACTTCTTTGAAGTCCTGAGGAGTACTTGCTGAGGAATCCTTCCTGATTATTTTTCTACACCTTGATTAGCTTTTTTGTTTTGCTTGTTCTATGAAATACTGTCCTTAGCCTATTTACAGCCTGTTTTTTTTCCCTCCATCAAGTTCACACATAAAGCCCTTTTTGCTAAAAAGATTTTTCATGGTTTTGTCTGCAAGCAACTGGATACTTAAAACATTGACAAAGTTTCATTTATGGAATAATTTGAGTCTCAAAGATTGGACTTCTATAGTGTTTCACTAATGCCTATATCTTTTCACAATTAGTTCATCGTTATTACTTTCAGACCCTGTTTAGAGCTTCTCTTCCACATCCAACATCTGACTGTGACTTTGCACAATATGAAATAAATATGCTTATTCCTGGTATCGACTTGTTCTCTGATCGCTACAGAGGTGATATCCCTACTGTGGTTGCAAGCCTGAATTTCCTTATGTTTGAACTACATTGTGCAAAACAAAATTTAATCGTAAGTATTGTTTTTACACTCTGGAAAAAAATCTTGAAACATTAAGTCTTTTTTTTTTTTTTATTTGGTGTACTTACTAGATAACTCAGAAACTCTAGCAACATAATTGTATGGTTAGGTTCTGTGGCACTGAGATAAAGGCAAGGAATATCTTGTAGCCTATAGTTTTTAGAATATTTGGGTTACTTTTTTGTTCAGGGGATGACAACACGTGGTCATCCTGTATTATGCATACTTAGCTTAGACATTGTAGAGGAAATTTCCTATTATATACAGTTTGAAATACACTGAACCTAGAATTTCTTTAAATGCAGTATGTCCAGAATGCTTTCAATAATTTTACCTGCACATTTGGTAAATAAAAGCCCCTTCTGCCTTTCTCCTTCTCATGTCCTCTTATTGCTTAGTATGGAGTGTTTTTACGCTTCCCTCTTATGTTGATCATGTGCGTATTTCCTCTGGTTAATGACTGACCACTTCCACTTTAACCCAGCTTCTTTCAAAGGTGCAGTGCTGTACATTGGAATAAATAGACTGAATTGCTTATTAGTGTTGAAAAAGATGCAATTCTACCTCTGTTCCTGCTTGGTCCTGTATGTTCTGACAGATTTTCATGTCAGGCAATTGTTATACCTCTGTAAGTGAACTCTCCTAGTTGCATAACAGGAAAGTCCCCAACAGAAAAAGTAGGTAGTTTTCTCCTGTTTTAATGAGTTGGGTCCACTTATGAAAAAGGTCCTGAAAGGATCAGGGGAAAAGTTTTTGTGGTTGGCGGCAGGGGAGCAAGAAGAGGTTAGGGGGTATAGATGGAAGAGGGGTTAGAGAGGAGGAGGCAGGAGATATTATCCCTTTTTTGTCAGCAAGCCATTTGTCGGATTGATTTCTTCTGGAGCTTCAGACTAACTGTCTGTTTTCCCTCCTGTTGTTGCTTCTTCCCATCCTGCTTTATTGGAGTTTACTTTGCTACTAAGCTTTGTCTAAATGCCCTCACTATGGGAGATCAAGTGAGATCAAGGAGCAGACAGTTACCTGGAGGCAGGGACACTTAATTTGACTGCTTGCTTCATGTGACCATGCACAGTTTTGATTCTTTCTGCACTTGTACCAGTAGAATATAGATCCAGGCCATAGATCATAATCAAAGCAATTGCAGTTTCAGCAGGATGAGAGCTTCATCTCCACTGAATGCTTAATGTGGGGGAATGTTTTGGAATGTTTGGCACTAAGTTGATTTGACATTTAAATCAAAATACATCGAGATTCAAGTTTTATTAAAAATAAGATTTCAAAGACTAATTTCGTTGAACTACTCCAAATACCATTTGGAAGCTGTATGAGTACAATTAAAACATTTGCCTCAAGCATTTGTAATCCAAATTCAGAAGCATTAAGCTACTTTATGAAAACTAAAACTGCATTTGACAAAAAAGTAACAATGTTGTTAGCATTTTCCAAGCTTGAGGACATTTAAAGTGAGGAAAAATGTAAAAGCTGAACAGTAATTAAATTCTGGAAGTTCTTTCATTTTCAATACACAAATATGTATTAGGAAAGACTCTACTGAAATATATGATCATAATTACAGTGTTTGTATACTTCACTAGAACTCAGCTATAAAATGTTTTTGCTAGTTGCCCCTACAAAAACTTCCAATTCGGAATGAATGCAAGTGAATTTGTCAATAAATCTCATCGCCATCAGTTTATTTTACAGCTGGTATCATTTCACTTAGTTGCAGAACTTCACTGTGTTTATTTTATAAAGCTTACAGAGTTCTATTATTCTGTTACTTATACTGAAAAAACTATGGCATCAAAATGCAGTTTTAGAAATCCCTTATATCAAGATCTTTCTATTAGGTTTACTCACTAATGGTGTAGTAAAAAAACCTCACCTCAAACACAGAATAATTTGGGGAAACTTCACTTTCTACATTGTGAATCACATAAAAGATAGTGTAAGGGCTTAGCTATAGCCAGATGAAGAACTTTACACATTCATCCTTCATAGAGTATAACAGAAATAGAGGTGGTCTGTGGCAGTGAAAGCAGTACTCCTATATTAGCTCTAGATTTGTGATGTGTAATCGCAATGTACATTTCTATAATTGTACCCTTTATGATGTTTATAGCTAGATGACCTAATATTTTCTTACAGATCTTACCATTGTTCACATTATACCAATACATTGTCTCTGAGATTTGTAAGGACCCAGTTAAATCTATTGAAAAAAGAATCTTCAAGGTAATCGAACTTTTTTTGTTTATTGCAGCACATTGCATTTCAAATAAACTTTTTGTTTCTTTGTTAAATGTAGTTGATTTAATATTTCTTTCTATAACACTACCATGAAAAGCAGTGCTTTAAAGTTTAGCTGTTGCTTAGTGTTTCTTAGCACATTAGATTGTAGGACTACTTTTTAAATGCAATTATTTATATTCTTTTTTAGTAGAATATATGGTTATTTATACAGTTTTAATGTTAATGTCCTACAGAGACTGTTAAGTACTTATATCATTTCTTCCTACTCTCCTTTTAACAAGCATTCTCCTTAAAGATATTGCAATAAGATTATCCTTCTTAGATCCAAACTTCGTATCTGGCATTTTTTATCTTGTTCCACCAATCTTTTAAATGTTATCTTAAGTGCAGAACATAAATGATATTTTGTTCACAATGTTCACTTCTGGATTTTTTATCAGTATCAGCATGGAACCAGGTTGTCGGATTTCTGGGAACAGACTTTTGTTATTCCACTAATGTTTTCTTGTTGGTTTGGTTTTGTTTTTTAAGGAATCTAACTTGTAGTAACAGTCAAAATATTATTGGGTTTAGATATTTTCAGGAAATGCTAATATGGTTAGGGAGAGTAACTGAGTACTATGAGAGTAAGATGAGTAGTGTCTGTGAAACAGATTTTGATAACATGCTGATCTTGGACTAATACTTAAATCTAGCTAAATGTATTAAGTTTCCTTTGTCAGGAGCAAGTTTTTGAAAAAATGTTTTTCTTTCTTTTTGTTAATTTTTGTTTTTAAAAGTGAAACACTGGTCTTTGCTATTTTACTTATTAATAATAAAGTGTAAAAGGTTTCTTTCCATCAAAGAATGTTCTCCATCAATGTATTATTCTAGAAGCCAAATCTGCTTGAAAATTACCATTTGAGAACTCTTTTTTATTAGTAAAAAGTATATTATTTATTATATAAGAAAATATAAAATATATAATTTTATATATTCTTATATATTATATAAGAAAATTATTTAAATAAAAGGCTCTGTTATTTTTTCACAGATTAAAGTACTTACAGATATAGGTTTTTTTACGGAGGCCTTTCATGAACTGTCTTTGCTTAACTGCGGAGAGAGAATTCCATGGAAAATACCTGCAGGATACAGAATAACTGAACAAATAATGGTAAACACCAGTAAAGTACAACATCAAACTGTTAATTCTCTTCATTAAACTGTACATACTCCTGCAAGTTATTACACATCTTCAAGTTATTACACATTCCTGGAAAATTCCTAAATTTCTTTTAATAGGCAGGTCAAATAGTAGGTATTGAAGTGACATTAATTCCTCTCATTGAACAAAAGGAACAAAAATAAATATTGAAACGGGCATGCTGTCTGTTTTATACAGTGAGTAATGCTGAATATACTGTTGAAAAAATAATGTGTGATTTTATATGTAGACATAAAAAATGTGGATAGCTTTCTTGTCCCATTAACAGCAACATTCCCACCACCCCAGCCAGGGGCACAGTAGCTGTGGGGCAGCTGGGGCAGCCCCAGCCCAGGGCATGACTCACCTCTGTGGGGCCATGAACAGGCTGAGGCTCTGATGGGACATCTTCCTGCAGGTGGATGTTGTGATCAGGGCTGGTGAGGAGGCTCAGCCCCAGGATGGCTGCACAAGGCCATGGGGTCTGGCTGAGGCTAGTCCAGGATCTGAGCCCATGAGTGGGCCTGGCTTAGGGGGCCTGTGGCAGGGCAGGGCTGTAGGGAGCTGGAGACCAGCGCTGTTGTGCTGTTGCTGGGCAGGGGCTGATGCCCCAAGGACATGAAATAGGGTCCTGGGACCTGGGCAGGGTGGGGGCAACCCCAGGAGATGCTTTGCAGTAAGAGATATTGGCAATCTCAGAGCCTTGACGGCCGCGTCAGCACAGGTCAATCACTTCAATCTTCTCCATAAGTAAAGCCAAGTAGTAATCTCACCTTTGATCAGTAATGTGCTACAAGGTTATGAAGCTATTAACAATTGACCTGGGCTTCTTTGTCTTACCTGAGAACATACCTGTGCAGGCAGATGCAGTCCAGAGCTATTGGGCAAGCCTCCCCCATAACAATTACATAGCTTTTCTTATTTTCCAAGCACATACCAAAATAACCTAATGAGTTACTGCTGGATGCATGCTATCAAGGTCCCAGTTATGAGTGGTGCTTTTGGGTAGGTGTCACTCCATGGCAAAGTATGTGTGCCAGCATGATGGAACTGGATGAAACATAGAGCAGAACACTTGTGGGACAGGTAGGGACACCCCTTTTGACAGCAGTATGGGTTTAACTTGACCGTAAAGCCACATTCTGTACATGCAATAGGATGATATTTCTAATGAGGTAATAATTACAGGCTGATGCTGAAAAGGGAATTCCTAACCCACCTCCATGACTTCACGTTTGCTTCCTTTACCCTTTGCTACCTTACAGTGAAGCTGGCACTGCAGAGTTTAATGAGCTGATTTCCCCCCTCCTACCTCACCGAACCCTGAAAGGGAGTTTCTAGCTGCCCCAAGGCCTGACTGTCCTTACATTGCAGCCTCACAATGGCTAAAACCAGCACAGAACAGCAGCAGCTTTTTTGGCAAAAGAGTTATTAGCATCCTCACTGAGGCTGACTGCAGAGCTTCCCTGTTCATGGCTACAGAAGAATGCATTTACTCCTTACTGATGCTAGTCAGATTAAAATGAATTTTTAAGGTCTATTTTTCTTATAGAGTTAGGATGAGGTCTGGTTGATTCGTTGCTTTTTCTAACTGGGTTCACAGGCGAATGTTCAGGTGAATAGCACAGGAGGTGCAACATTAGGTCTCTGGTGTGACACATCTAAAAGCTAAGTGCTTGCTGGACTTTTGAATAGCTCTCAGAATAAGGACTCATCTTCCAGGGAGTGACAGAGATGATACAGGGCTAAATCTAGAGTATAGAATTAATAAAAGAGTTAATAAAAATCACGTAGAACCCAAGTGACAGTTGTATGTAGGTCTCCCAGCTATAATTATCTTTACCTCTGGCTTTTTCCTTCTTCTCAGTTGACTGACTTTTCTCTTGATGAAAAGGTAAAGGGATTTTGAGCAAGGACTGGAAGTAGGGTCAGGTTTCAGAAAATGGAAACACATATATGGGAAGAAATAGTTTTTTTAAGAGCCCTCAAGGAGGCTGAGGTCTCAAGTTCCTCTTGACCTGTAGCTCTTGTTTCCATTCCATTCACAGATTTGTGCTGTGGTGAACAGCAGAGGAGGCATGTGCTAAGTCCACAATTAGAAATAAAGAACATAAAGGCAACTGATGGTTGCTGTCTGTAGAGCTCCTAGAATTTGGAATAGGACTTTTGTTGGTTTATGTCTTTTTCTTGCCTTGCTTTAAGTTGAAGAATTCTAGTGAGTAGCATAGAAGGTGTAAGGATAGTTTTGGGTCTCAGGTTATGGTTCAGGTAAAGCCTATAGAAGCCAAGTAATTGTTGATATTTTTAGAGCCCTCAAAGTATAGTTGGAAATGCACTACACTTGTCCACTGCTCTGCTAACTCACTTATTTTATACTCATATTGTAACACAATACTTATTTTTTGGTTTGTCCATTTTACAGGCCTTACAGAAATTTGACTCCTCAGAATCTCTCCTGACTGTTACAAATTTACAGGTAAAAAAAATCAGAAAGCTAAAAAAGTTATGCTAGACATATATATTTATTTATCTGACATCAGTTAGAGAGTATTTGGTTCAGAAAATACACCTGTTTTTTAGTGTGTAAAAAACACTAAATAGAAAACTATTGAGAACCCTCAATAATTTGCCGTTTCCTAAAGTTAAAATTCTATGGCTCAAGGCAGAGGCAAGTGCTATTATCACCATTTCTCAGATGTGAGACCTAATATATACAAATCTATGACTTCTTTGTGCAAAACATACTAGTTGAATTATTCAGGTTTTGTCATGATTTGTGAGGTCTGGTGTTTATCCTGCTAAAATACTGAGAAAAATGTGTCATCTAGCCTTGTAATTCCTGTCAATCAGAGCTGTCATCATAGATTTGTCCTAATTTAGATTGGGGTTCAGCCCATTTCTGGGGAGCTAAAAAAACCCAAAAATTGAGTCTCTAAAGGTTAAAAGTCATTTCTCATTTTAATTAAAATCATATATTCATAAATTAATTCATTGAGCCAGTAGGGGTAAACTTTAATAGGATGTGAAAAAGAAACTACCATTAAAATAAATTGATAAAGTAAAAAAGAACCTTTTCCCCCTCTGCTTTTCTCTCTTTTGTTTACAGTAATCTTGTGTGTCTCCTACAACAGTTTATATTAGAAGACAGAAATGAGATGTCTATCTTGACAGCTTTTGATTTCACTAGTTTCAGATTTATTCTGAAGTTGAGCTTTTGATTTCAACACTTCACAGTCTATATGGGGCTCTTATTGGTCTGCTTATGATTTTGCAAAGCTGTCTAGACCTTCAACTTCTAAATTCATAAATTTAAAGTGAGAATATTAAACTCAAGATGAAGCAAGGATGCTATAATAAATAACAAAAGGATCTTATGAAAAAACGCTAGAAGGGTCTGATACAAGTTCTCCTTGCTTAGTCTTTCAAGTTAGGGTGAATTATAACAACAGACTTCCCT
>JAVHNF010065800.1:0-10514 GCA_034783455.1 Micropsitta finschii
CTCAGCACCCTCACAGGGAAGAGCTTCTGCCTAAGAGCTCAGCTCAGTCTCCCCTGTTCTGGCAGGTTCAAGCCATTACCAAAGCAGAGAAGGATTTTAGCCGGTGCCAGATAGGAATCATCAGTCCTGAGGGCCAGACCCTCTCCTCCATCCCAGGACACACAGGAGTGCAGAGGCCACCGTGCTCTGGCATGAGAAGTTTAGCAGTGCTACAGCTAAAGAGTATACTTTCATGCTGCGCAAAAAGCTTTGGGAGATGAAGAGATGGCAGAGAGGGATGGTGGGGTAGAGGGAGTGGGGCTGAGGAGGAGGAGACCTTGCCAATCAGTCGTTGCACTATCACTGCTCTCATCTCCCAGGAAACAGAGCAATCTGGTGCTATTGTGCAGTCTGCGGCAGCAACACCTTCCTGTTTTTCTCAGAAAGCCCCCTGTGAAGGCATTTCTCCAAGGTTGTGAGACCCCTGCTCTGCTTCTCTTGATCCAGGCATGCCTGACTCCAGATCCCACTGATTCCAGCCTCGCAGGCTGCTCTCAGATTCCCCTCAGCAGGTCATGACCCATCCTCTGCAGGACCCAGTAAATTGCAGCTTCTGGGTGAGTTTGTCCAGCAAAATCCCATCACAGCTCTGCAGCTTGTTCCTTAAGCCTCCCAAATCTGCCTCTGATGCAGACAAAGCAGCAAGTGCTGGGCAGTTTAGGGTTAGGATTGGGCATGTCTGGGTCACATCTCAGTTGTGCTCTGACCACAGACACGTCCTTGAACAAATCACTGCTCTCCTCAATCTCCTGCCTCCTCCTGAGAGATGAGCTCTGCAGAGCAGTTGTGTCTCCAGCACAGCAGTGGCCTCTTGATGTCACCATAATACAAGTGATCAGTTTGCTGGCTCAGATGGCTTTGGATCAGGCTGGGAGCGTCTTTAAGGCAGTGGAGAGAAATCTTTCCAGTGTTTTTCCCCCATTCCTGAGAGGAAGCATCCATCTTACGGCGTTGTAAATGTGACTGTGCTCAGTATCATTGATCTTAAAATATCACTGCACTTTGTGTGCATAAATCACACAAACATTCATCTTTTCTGCCAAAATGAGAACAATCCATTTTCTCCATATATGTCCACTATAACTATCCATAGAGACAGAACTGCCTACAGAGACAGACCCTCTAGCGCAGGTGCTTCATCTGTAGCTTTAACACAGGAAAAGGATTCTTTGTCATGAGGACAGAAAGGTGAAGTCCGAGATGCTTTTGAACCCCACAACACATCTGGGCATCAGCTGGAACCTTGCACAAAAGTATTAAAACTTGGCAGAGTTTTAAACAATCTCCTCCACCCACAAAATATAGTCTAAACCCAAGAACATTTTCTTTTGCCATTTTCAGAAGGAAACATTTCACCTTCTCAGGTTGAGAAAACATTTGGCCTCAAAGTGTGTTTCAGTGTTACGGGTGGTAAAAAAGAACCTGTAGCAATCAAATCGTTTCATTTGACCGGATTTGGATGGTCTGATCTTTCAAGACACCACGTTTTTGAATACTTCCCTTTCAGATTGATTGTGTTTTTTCCTTCCAACTTTTCCAACTGCCTAAGGACCAAACCCACAGTTATTCACAATGTACTGTAATTAGCCAGAGCTTCTCTGTATCTCTTAAGAATCCAATCAATGATTACTCAAGTGAACTACAGAGGCCTTGCAGGAATTTAAGTAGGGTAGAGTCCTTAAGCTGATTTTCTGCATGGAGATTAATTTCATCTTGGTTAGAAAAAAATGGAATACATCCTGCTGTCTCTGTCCCCTTGTGACTGCCCTTATTAAGGGTCTAAGCTTGAAATTCTTGGTCAGACCAGGCTCCCACTGAGTTAATGAGGTCTTTGAATAGGATTTTGAGTTCCTTATGAATACAGTGTTTGGAGTTCTGTGGTTTGCACAAAGCACCCTTCTTTGTCCTCCTTGCAGAAGACCCTCACCTTGAATTGCACCCATCTGCCACCCCTGTAACTCTGACATTAACGTCCCACTGCAAAACCCTGCAAGGAAACTCAGATTTAGTGAATTGGCTTAAAGCGTCACCCCTCCTTGGGCTGGAGGGCACAGACCCTACTGACTCATTCCACATCAATTAGAAAGATAAAGGCCATTCTGGCACTCATTTCAAGAGGCTTTGCTAACTCCTGGGTGAAATTATCTGACCCAGCAGCTGAGCAATTTTACTCCAATAATAGGAAATTTTCCAGCAGAGTCCATAACTGTATGGGACTTCTCTTAAGCATTCAGTCATCACACCGGCATCTTTATCCATGATGTTTTAGTTCATTCACCTAAAATAGCAAGGTGAGTATGAGGAAAATATGATTTGGTGGTGAATCTTGGAACAGGTCCTGTTCAGACAGACTACAGCTGGAGCCAGGCAAAGTGAGCATATCAGCTTAGATACAGATCTCAGCTAGACAAGGGATACTGTTGGAGCAATGCCAGAGGAAGCCTGGAGGACAATCATGGGCTGGAGCAGCTCCTGTATGGAGCCAGGCTGAGAATATTGGGGCTGTTCAGCCTGGAGAAGAGAAGCTGCGTGGAGACCTCAGAGCAGCTTCCAGTGTCTGAAGGGGGCAACAAGGATGCTGGAGAGGGACTGGAATGACAGGACAAGGGGTGATGGATTTAAACTGAAATGGAGGAAGTTCAGGTTAGATAGAAGGCAGAAGTTGTTCCCTGTGAAGGTGGTGAGGCACTGGTACAGGATGCCCAGAGAAGTGGCTTCATCCCTTGCAGTGTTCAAGGCCAGGTTGGACAGAGCCTTGGGCGACATGGCCTAGTGTGAGGAGTTCCTGCCCATGGCAGGGGGTTGGAATTGGATGGTCTTAAGGTCCTTTCCAACCCAAATCATTCTACGATTCTACATCTGACACTCCTGTGAGCGATCTGGCCCTTCAAATCCTCTTCAGGAAGATGGAGCTGAAGGAATTCACACCTTGAGGAAGAATCAGAACTGCTTTTAGGACTGGTGTTGCTTTGCTTCTTAAAAAAACCCCACAGAAATAGAAAGAAAACAGTGCAAAAGCTAAAGGCTGCCCATGGAGGGCACAGAGAATCACAGAGTGGTTTGGGTTGGAAAGCACACTCTACTGGAGACCCCATAGTTACTTTCTTCAGGAGCCTGACTAACAACCTGGGACGTGAGCTGAAGATGAGGATGTCTCCATGGTCTTTGTGCAGGCAGGCACAAGCTTGCCAGAGACCAGAAACTGTGCTGGAGCTGTGCAGGGGCCACCAGGAGACCACTGCCTAGCCCAGGAGGGTATTTCTGAGCAGGTTGCAGAGACATCCTGATACCAGAAGTGTTCAAACAACTGCTGGACAACACAAATGTGCTCTTATCTTAGTACAGGCAATAGTGAAAAGTTTCACCAGGGACTTCTGCAGAAGCAAAATGCCAATAAAATTACGAGGTTTAAAACACAAAGAGGCTAAAAATGATCATGGCAAGGATGTCCAGGAGGGAAGGAGCTCTGTAGATGCATCGTGCACTCTTGCTACTGTGGTTTCTCCTCATGGGGTGGCAGGAACAGTCACACACTGCTGGTAAAACACCACAAGGCAAGAAAACATGAGCCCTGGAGTTAACACTCAGCACATACTAGTAGCTAGAAAACATGGTAAGAAGCAGGGTAACCGTCGTACAGAAATCTTCATGCAATGCAGACAGCTGCAGCATCATTCCTGCTCTATGGGCAGGAATCCAGGCTCTGCCACGGGTAACTCTCACCCCAGGAAAGACCTTAGAGTGCCTTGTCCCTTTTTAAGCCCTTTGTGAGGAAACCCATCATAGCCTGTACAGCAGAACTGCAGATCTCACCCTGAAATGCATCCTGACAATTCCAGCAATGACTGACATGAAGAAATGTTCTGAGAATGCTCGTGGCCCGGACAGGGACGGGACATCAGCTGCAGATGCACACTTCATAGAACGCTCAATCACAGGCAAAGGAGACAAAACACACCTCTGACAAAGAGCAACGTTCTGCTCCTTCCTACTCAGCCACAGTGACACTGCTCAGTGTCAGCAGCAGCTCTAAGTGATGCTCTGAAGTCCTGTAACTTTTTAGGTCATCTTGTTGATTTGATCAAATGTGTAACTAAGCAAAACCTCTGCAAGACATTCGAGAGGTGCTACATGAGACAACAGGGGAATTGTGATGTTCAATGTTAACAAAACACACTCACCTCGAGCACCACGTTCTCACTGACATCAGCAAAGAGTAAGGACTGTTATGGCCAGCACAACCCAAGCAGTTGGGACATGGGCTTCCTGGCCACCACAGACGTGTAATTAAATACAGGAGAGCCAACAGACACTCTGCACACAGAAAGGAAAGGTGGGAAGGAAGATCAGCCTCTACACAAATGATTGCTCTTACATTCACAGCTTGGTTCTTTGGTAGCCTGCCAGAGAGAAGGTGAAATGTCAAAATGATGGGGTTAAAGTACAGCAATCCCAGCCTGAAATCAAGCAAAGCTCCTTAATCATCCAAAGAGTCAGGCACTGCAGGAGTCTGCCCAGGAAAGTGAATCACCAGCATTGGAAATCTTTAAGAACAGCTTAGGCAAAGCTCTAGGAAACACCGTGTGTGGATAATCCTTCAAGGTCACTTCTACAGACACACTGAAACAGCCAAGACTTCCCCCATCAGCATGTACCTGATCACACAGCACACAACCACTGCAGGATTTGATGGGCTGAAGCATTTCTGTCTAAATTTGCTGGAACAAGACCAGAAAAAGCCCCAAAGCAAAGAGGCAGCGTGTGGAGAGCTTATTTTTAGCAAGTGCAATTGGTGCAACTTCCTCCTCGGTCCACACCAAGCCCTTCTGCCTGCTCACTTTACTTCAAGTAACACCCTGTGTGCAGAGAGCAGGGATTCCTCCTCCCTTCCATGTGCCACTCGGGCAGGAATGGCCACGCTGGGGCAACAGAGGGGCACAGGGAGGGGAGGCACTCCTGCAGTGGCAGCACCCAGGGGACACCAGGTGATGCCCTGATATGCTGCAGAGCCCTCACAGCACATTCGACCCAAGCTGGGGAGCCAACCTCACCCTAACACAGGCACCTCTGCAGCCCAGCTGGTTTCAGGGACATAAAGCAGCATGGTGTGGTTGGGCTCTTGCTTGGAGCTCATCCCTGTACCCCCCCACAGTGTGTGTGCAGCCCGGCTGGGTTCTTAAGGCCTCCCTGGCACTGGGGACACAGGGAGGGCAGCAGCCTCTGGCAGGCAACCCCAGGAAGCTCCCCCAGAGGGAGCAGGGAGGGAACACAAATCACTCCCCCGTTCACTACAGGCGCAGCTGGAAGCGTGTCCCACCACTTCAAACACTCAGCGTGGTGGGAGGAACAGGGGAGGGAAAGAGAGGCCCAGGAGCAGGGGATAAAGTGCAGCCACCACAGAAGGGGAGGTCAGGATGGATAAAAGCTGGTTCTGAGCACTGACAGCGTTGCCTCTTCCAGGCAGGCAGCAGGAGGGTGATGGCAAACGGCATCCAAAGAGGCTGCAGCTCGCTCAGGCCGGGCTTTTCCCTCTGCGCAGTGCTGTCAGAGCTGAACTGAGAGAAACAGCATGAGCTTCCTCCAGCTCCTCCCCCATTCCAGACACAAATTCCAACTGCTCTTCCCAGCAGGACTTTCCCCTGGAGCCAAACATCAGCAGTACCCCAGAGGTGCATCCACCCCCAGCAAACTGCCAGTAGGAACAGCTCCAGCAGCTTGTGAACCAAATGCGTTGCCTCCCCACCGCATCCAGGAGAAGGGACCTGATGCAGCGCCCAGCACAGCACTGGACATTCCTCCCTGGGAGAGGGAGCAATCTCATGTTTCATCATGGGCAAAGAAGGAACTTCACAAATTTCCACTGGCATCTACTCCTATGGTTTCCGCTGTTAAAAACAAACTTGAGCCATGGGGAGGCTTCTGGAGTGTTCACACTGTGTCAGCCTGGAAAACCTAAGAGCTACTCGGGAGCATGTCAGCTGGGAGGAGGCATCTCCAAAGGAGGCAGGATCTGAGCTGCTGATACCATCTGATTTACAACACCTATCAAAAAACCTGTGATCAAGAAATGGAGAGGGATGAGCTTAAACAGCACTGAACACTCAAGTCACTTCTATGTTGTGCTGCTGATGGCCATAACAACTTATTTCTGCTCATTTCCTTATCTCCAGTGACCAATAGAGCCGCAAGAGTGACTTACTGCTGCTGACACAGATCTCAGCAAGAGGTGTGCTGGTAGACAGCGGCTTATGACACCTCTCCATCCACCTGGCCCGTGGGACCAAGCTGCCATACAAACAGCAGAAGCAGCCAAAAAAGTGAATCTCTTCCTTCAGTTCACAGGCAGATTCTTGATTTTTGGCTCAGGATGAGTGTGTATAAAGCCACGAGGCCATGTACAGGCACCAACTCTGCTGAAATCCCTCCTCCAGCACCAGGAACGTTTGGTAGGTGTCTCAGCAAACCTTGCAGATTGCACCATTGTACATCACAGCATCTACATCTGCTGGAGGATACCTGTCAGAAAGCTCCACAGAAGAGCTGAGCATTATTCTGGGGTTTAAAGGGAATTTAATGCAGATGGAGATCTCTGGGAATTAAAGCTTCCAGCACCAGCCAGGCTGCAGCCATGTCCCTGGTCCTGACCTTCTGCTTGGTGAGAGCTCATAGCTGAGGTAGCAGAGCCAGCTCTGCAGGACAGGCAGCAAGGAGCTAAGCTTCACAACAAGAGGCGCTGGTGACCCCCAGTGCTCGGGTGCCCTCCACCACATACTGGTTGGACACCAATATGGACAAGTGCTGTTTGCTCCAAGCCCAGTGAGACCTGGTGATACACACAGCAGATTCCATGTGCTTCCCACTCCTTTCAGACTCTCATTATCACTTTAAACACTGAGCAAGCTTTTTGCAAGTCTTCACTGTCAGACACTACAGCTTGGTAAGAAAGGAGCTGTTTACAAATGTAGTAAAAATAGGACTAGACCTTATCCTGCGAATCATGGAATCCCAAACTGGTTTGGTTTGGAAACGACCTTAAAGCTCATCCAGTTCCAACCCGTTGCCATGGGCAGGGATGCCTCACACGGGACCATGTTACCCAAAGCTCTTTTCATCCTGGCCTTGAACCCTGCCAGGGATGAAGCATTTGCCACTTCTCTGGGCACCCTGTGCCAGTGCCTCAGCACCCTCACAGGGAACAACTTCTGCCTTTATCTAACCTGAACTTCCCCTGTTTCAGTTTGAACCCATCACCCCTTGTCCTACCACTACAGTCCCTCATGAAGAGTTCCTCTTCAGCACCCTTCAGATGCTGGAAGCTGCTCTGAGATCTACATGCAGCTTCTCTTCAATGTTGCCCATGTCCTGCAGCTTGGAGTGCACATGCCACATCAGGATGTAATGCTGGGCTGGAAGAGGGGGTCAGAGTTACAGTTCCGTTACACTGAGTTTAACTGTGGGGATGATTTTTACCTGGGCATGTTACTGGGTTATACAAAATAGTAGTATTATAGGAAATTAACTGCCCTGCAAGAGCAGCTGACAGCCAGAGCTGCTACTCTGCCCTCAGTGCCTCTTGCTTTACTCCTGCAGGCCATCCTGTTAGGAAACTTTGCAAACATAAATGGTCGAGGAAACTAGTAGGGATCTGTTTGTCTCATCACAAACTGCATTCAGTTACAGCCAAGGAAAAGAAACGGAACAAAGGCAGGGGTGAGATACAAACATTATGGCTTTAAGAGACTCAAACATGTCAAGCTTTAACTTACACCAGCTCTGAGCCCACGCTGCTAGCACGCTACTCCAGGTTGTACACATCGGAGCTCACTGAGCACACCAAGTCCTTTGCCACAAATGCACAGTTGAACATGCAAACATCTGATCATTCTTCTTCACATAACAATACTTAGATGTACCCAAAAAAGGGTCATTTGGGCCCACTTACACAATTACCCCATTAACACGGTCCTGTCAAGCTCAGCCTGACCACAGTGCCTTAAGGAGAATCCAGAGAGGGGCAGAGATCAAGCCCATGTGAAAACAGCAGAGAAACAGAGCTTGTTCTGCTTAGGAAGAAAAAGACTTCAAATTAACTACAGAGATGTCAGGAGTAGAGTGTCCTCCATGTGCCCTGGAGATCAGAGAGGAAGGAACAGGCTCGAAGCTCAAGACAAAGGTTTCAATTAAACCCCATAAACTCTCTCTCTTGGCAAGGAGGCCCAAGTGTCAGCGTGCATCATGTGTGCAACTTCACATACAGGATGTGAAATTGCCAGCAGGAAGGGCCTTAAAAGAAGCAGCTTTACTCAGGAAGGGTTCAGATGTGGACCTGACCTTATCCTGGGCTGGGAAACGACAAAGACAGCTCTGGGGTTCCTCACCAGACAGGCTGTGTCTGAGGCTATGAAACAAAGTGCCAGAGATACCTTTAAATTAGATACACAAGAAGGATACAACCCCCATACTACTCACATCCAGTCTGAAACACAGCTGCTTGATGAAGAACATCACCACTTTATACCCCGACAGCATCCTTCATTTAAAGACACCAAACTGTGCTGCAAAACTCACCAAGTTTCCAGAGAAGTGACTCAAACACCATTAAAATCTGAGACACAGGAAAGCCAGGGGGCACAGCTCATAACGTGCAGGGGATGACACTCATGCTACTTTTCCATGCTCCTTTTCCAAACCCTACATTTGCTTTCTTTTCATTAACTAACCACCAATTTGGTATTAAATCAAATACCAACTATTGGACTGAAAAGCAGATTATAAAGATGCAGTTTTAGCATTTCCTAAGATGTAAACACTGAAAGAGGAAGATGAAGGTCAGTGCCTTCTCAAAGCACACTTTAACCTTTCATACAACAACTACTTCAAATAGCACAGAAATATCTGTATTTCCTCGCACCATTGTAAAGGATTCCCCTATTTCTGCATTTTCATACCATCTGCTGGGCACATCCTGAACTACCCAACCTGCAGCCCTGGGCAGCTCATCCTGAGCACAGGTTTAACACAGAGCTCGCTATGACGCACAAGGGAGGTATGAAACCAGCATCCCATAGTCCAAAGATTAGCGGCAAGTGCATGGGGATATCACAGCCCAGCCAGCTGAAGTGGGAAGGTAAAAGAAGAGGAAAGGTGAGAGAAAGAGGAAGGAAGAGAGAAGAGGAGAGAAGGGAGAAGGAAGAGGAAGAAGAGGAGAGGCAGCCGCAGCAGCTTTGTGCCACTGTCGCTCAAGCAATTGAACAGAGGTGGGAGAGTGTTTTCCCCACTATTACTGGCTGCCGAGGAGGAGCTACCACATGGCTGTTCTCAGCCACTCAGTGCACAGTGCTTGCTATCAACAACAGTAAACAGAAACAGAGCCAAAAATCAAAGCTGGGTACCCCGGAGCTGGGTCTCCACATCCTGCCTTTACCCATGCAAATGATTAGGTTAGGATCCAGCTGCTCAGTTTAGAAAGCCTCGGAGGCCAAAAAGAGCCAAGCTGCTCGGTGCATCCCAAACTTAGGCCGCCCGTTCTGATTCTCTACCTTTAGTTGTCAAGGCTCCAAACTGCTGCCACGGTGTCACACAGGAGCTTCAAAGAGCCAAACGTGTGGCAGGGGCCAGCCTGACGCTGTGTTTGTTTTTAAACACCCTACTCTGCACGAACGCTCAAATCTTGTCTTACTCCCAGCTCTACTTGAGCGTTCAAGTCAGGGAGCCGAGAAGGAATCACAGACATTTCCCTGGGGATGGCGGTTATGGGATTTCTCCAGCCCGCCCCTAGGATCACCCTGGACGCCTTCCAGTGTCGGGGTCCTCACGGCGGGTCCTGCTCAGAGCATCGCTGGCCAGTTCCCCAACGCACCGGGTTACAGAAGGCTTTCACTGATGTCCTGGAGGGCCAGAAGCCTTCCTCAGGCATGAACCTCCCCCGGGCACAACCCGCAGGCAGGGAGAAGGGGGCACCTCCGGTAAATCCTCCAGCACCTCGGTCTCGCTTCCCTTTCCACTCAAGGAGTGTCCGGCAGATAACGCCCACCGCAGGGGGAGCAGGGCAGGCTGCGGTCCGCAGAAACCACCCGCAAGCCCTCAGGGGAGCACGGTAACCGCGGCCCGGTGCTGCTGCCAGAGGAGCTGCGGTCCCGGCCGTCCCCCCCCGCGCTGGCAGAGCCCTGCCTGGGGACACCTGGAAGAACAACAAAGCCCCCCGGAGGTGCCTCACCGGGCGCTGCAGCCCGGCCGCAGAGAGGCGGCCGCGGGCGGCCGTGCGAGGCCGGGGAGGTTCCGGAGGGGGGTCCCTGAGGGGCACCAACAGGTGCCGGCGGTGACAGGCCGCAGCCGGGCCCCGTGGGTGAGGCGGCGGCCGGGCCGCGCTGACAGGAGGGATCCATGCCGGGCCGGGGCCTGTCGCGCTGACCAGCGCGGAGCATGAGCGTCCGACCCCCGGCCGGCCTCCGGCAGCGCCTCACCGGGCCGGGCTG
>JAVHNF010065801.1:0-11435 GCA_034783455.1 Micropsitta finschii
GGTCTAAATGCCTTAAACCGGTTTTGACTGTCTTGACACACTCCTCTTCAGGCTTCTGATTTGGGACTTTTAGTTTTATCAGATGTACATGCCATTCAGTGTTTTCCAAGATATTCTAGAAGATACAGGTTCAGATCTCACAATTCCTTTGCACATCTTTCAAAGAATATACTCAAATAACAGCACATAATGTTGTCTCTACATAAACTTACTTCATCTGGTTGCAATGACATCAGAATTAGATTCTTTACAAGAACTTTTAAACTGATGCTAAATAAACATTTTAGATTTATGTTCTAATAGGTGGCAGACATATTTTTTCTTGCTTTTATCACTCCAACAGGTATCAGGAAACATACAAAAAACACCATGGAAGACAATAATGTATTTTTCTATGAACCCACAACTATATATTTAAATAAATATTTACTTATATTAAAAAGATGTGCAACATAGTTCTTTTAAAAATGTAGTTTATAACTGGTTCTTTTGTTGTTTTTTTTTTCTGTAACTCATTTTCTCTTACAGATGGGATGTCTGGAAAACTGTAGTAAACTGGCTTCCAGTTCCAGTAAGCCCCCCTAAGAAAGCAGCTTTCAGTTCCAGCAGAAAATTCTTACTTAGTGGCTAAAAGACTTCCAAGTTCATAATCCAGAACAGGCCAAGAGCACTTAAAAGTCAACAACATCATAAATTAGCTAAGTAAGATTAAAATACTGAAGTATCTGAGGTTGATTTTGGGGATATCAATTCAGAACTTCACTCAGGCTTCCAAACCCTTTTTAATTCGCTTATAGAAATTCAGTCTTAAAAACCAGTCTGTACCAAAATACTACATGCCACAAAACCCACCACTGAAACCTTGGACAGGCTTTTGTATTACAAAGGCCAAACCTTTCACCCCCCTTGACTACCTATTTGCTAAATCAGACTTCAAGTAGAGAGCTCTTCTGGGAGGAATTAAAAGACACTCACAAACTACCCTCATTTTAGATTGACTTTGGCATTTCGTAAGGATGTTAGAGCTATGTCTAGCCAACTCTTGGGTGGAAGACTTCCAATTTAGGATTCTGCGGTGTGTAGGGCTGGTGGATGGGTCACATTCTTTCCTCCAGCCATACAGACTGATGTCCTAATATGGTGGTAGGTGGCACTATTCTGTGAGCAGACTCTTTTTCAAATAAAATGTAACTTTTTCATTGAATACCACTGCAGTGTTTGGGAGTGTGGCCTTAACCTACTCTTTGGCAAATCCAGTGCATGAACTTAGTCCCAGAGCCATTTCAACAAGCCTGGCTTGGTTCATGCATCAAGCTTTATGTTCTGCTGCTGTTATAGGTGATACAGGTCTTCATGTATATTTTAAAGATACTCTTGCTTTCTAAGTAGGGTGCCACTAAAGATAAGGAAACCTTTGAAAATTCACTAGAGTATTTATTTGTCGAAGTTCTGTGGGGTTCTTCAGAATAAAGGATCCAGATCTGTAGAAAGAATTATTTAATGCCACAAAATTTAAAATCTTTGCCCTGTGTTGTCATTAGTTCAGACTCATGCTGCCCTGCTCCCTAATCTGCTGCTTGCTGTAAGAATATATGGATATTCTTTCTTTGCAGTGTACCCTTCATACCTTCATTTTTCCTCTTTCTTTGTAGGCATCACTGCTGTATAAGGATCTAGGAACAAGAATCCACTGAGGCAGGACACATACTTTTTTTAGGCAACTGAAAGCCAGAAACTTGGACTACAGTACCAAATGTATCATTAACATCCTCTGACACTTTTAATCTGCATGTCTCAGTTTCACCTAGAAGAAAATATGTCAATATTTTTGCATGCTTATGACATGTTTTGACATTACAAAGTGTGACATCCAAGTGTCTTTTATTATCGCTCCCATATTTCACAGATAAAGAGATAAAATACACAGGCAAGCAGATTTGCTTTCAAAAAAAAAGTAAAGCAGCAGTGAGGGGAAAAAAAATCCCACCTCCTTATCATATGATCTTCCAAAATTTCTTTTTGTCTTGGTGTTGCAGTCGCTTAACGTAGCATCACTTTCAGATGATACTTCCATCTGTAGTCACTTGGAAGTCCTATGTCTCCCGAGAATATACTTGGTGTTACCAGTCTCTTGTAGTTAGCTCAACTTCTTACTATAGGCCAGGATTTTTTAAAAATAGCAACACTGGGGACCTCTAATGAAAAAGAAGCTATTTTACATTTACTTCTTGCCATCCATTCTTACTGGCAATTTGATGGCATTCTGAAAACATTTGGCATTAGGCAAGTAATGTGATTTGGCTAATTAACAATGACGTTCTTAAATGCTGCACATTATTGAAAAAGATCTTCTAACAACAGAGATTTTTCATGACAGGAAAGCCATAGAACTCTGTAGACATTAAAGCAATATTTTCCCAAGCATTTTAGGTTCAGCTTGTTATAATAGGATATCTGTTGAAGCTGCATTCCCAGGTTTAGACTGTATAGATAGCAAAATACAGTACAATAGAAAGGTATCAGATTTATCATGAACACTTTTCATGGAAAGGATCTCACTCGTTATTATGATACACCAAATGATACAAAGAAACAGTTCAAAATGGGGAGGTAGAATGACTTGACTTTGGTTTTGTTCTTTTCCCACATACTCCTCTCTCTCTAACTTGGCTCTTTTGTTATATATTCTATTCTGCAGAAGGGCATTTTGAACTCCTCTTCCTTGGTCTCCAATTTGTCCATCTCACATGAAAGATAACCAGAATGTGCCTGGTAGCAAAGGCAGAGCTTGCTCTGGTTAAGACAGCAGAAGAGTTAGTGGGCAACGTGAGAGCAGAGCCATGCCTGCCCTGTTTGTCAGCAGTACTTATATATACATAAACACAGAATGACACCTGGCTCTGAGACATTTTTCTTCCGGGATTGTAAATTTATATTAAAGTACTTTTATTATAGTCTGTTTTTCTTGGCTTGAAAATACCAGAGTATAATTTAATCCTCCCTTCTCACTGCCTCTGTTTTCTGTTCCTCCCCTGAAGAGAAGGGGCTTGCCAGAGAAGTAGCGGCCAGAAGATGCCCCGAGGAAAGCATGGTCCCCCATAAATAGGAAATGAAACAGAAAGCTGCAATCATGAAAGAAGGGGCTAGGAAGGATTTTAATAACATTCTTCAAAAGGTGTCTTGTGAACACTCACCACAATTTAATCCTCGAGCGTTTAAGTGCTCCTGAAACATTACATCTTCTAAAGGGAGGGAAAAAACACTTTTATTCTCTAGTGCTTCTAAACCCGGTGATTTTTTAGCAGTACATTTTCTCATAAAGCTAGTATACGAGAAAGGGAAAACAGTCCACACCTTTTGCAAAAGGTTCCCGCCAACACCATTCCCACCACCACAATCCTGTGCTGCTTACAGTTGTCGTTTGTGTTCCCTTCCTAAAGTCAGTTAGAACAGCCCTTGGGCACTGACTTCTCTTGTCCAAGGGCTGACTGGGATACTGGTACAAGGCAAATGTTACAGATTTAGCTGTTTTAACATTCGCTGGTAAAGCCGCACAGCTGCATTATGCCTCTGGATACGACCAGACTTGCTGAGTAAGGGTTTATTGTCTGAAAATTTAACTTCTAACCCTGAGCTTGCCGCTCTCCCAAGGACATGCATGCTGGATTTGAGGTGAGGGTAGCCAGTGGGCTGTGGTGCTTTTCCCAGCCCTGAGGTGGCCCGGGATCTGCAGCCAGAATGGTCCTGGGAGCTGGACTCTGGACTCCTCTGGACTCCCAGCCCTGCAGTGCTGGGCACTTCAGGAAAGAAAAGTCCTGCAGGAAAGGCACACTTTAAAATACCCGAGAGAAGAAAGACACTCTGCAGCGCAGGAAGCAAGCATGTACTGGTCAAGGAATTAGATTACTCAAGGTGGTGACTCACCCAGTAACTATTCAGTGTTTGTGGTTAAAAGAGAAACCTTTGCCAGAGAATGACTAAAATCCATTGGCACAGGCTCTAAAGGAATCATGACTGGGCCTAAATGACTGTGTACGCAAGTGAGTTATTTTTCCACCCCTTTCCACTGAAGCAAGGTGGAGGATAAAAAAAACACACCGTCCCTGTTTACGTAGGTTATTACAGCACTGGAGTTGCCTCAGGGGGCCTTTCCAGCAGCCGCTGTCGCTGGGGCCAGGTTCAGGCTTACATTTCCCTGTTCAGGCTGGGCTGTGATTTTTGTGTTCATTTTAAAGGCTTGAGTTGGCAGTGTACAGCTAGCTCCGGGGCATTCATTCTTGCTTCGTTGAATGGTATATAAAAGGAGAAAGAACAAATTCCAGGATCTCAGTTTTGCCACAGAAATGAAAAACAGAATGACCGGCTTTCGCAGGCTGCACGGCGGTAATCTGGGACTAATCTCAGCTCAATCGCTGCAAGCTGCTGAGTCTGGCCGTGGCTTGTTGCTCAGCATCCGGCAGGATCAAACCAAAGTCATCTCAAGTTAACTTGGAGAAAGTGCCACTAATGCATGCAGAAAGCAAGAAGAACATGGTGTGATCGAGAGATAATTGAGATGCTTCTTCTTCTCTCTGATCTCCAAAATCGTTTTCATGTTAACAGTTTTCTTTGTTTAATGCTAAGATCCCCAATGCCCTGCCTTTTTTTCCTGCTTGCAGCCTAGCAAACCGTATTTACTGTCTTTGTCAAAGGTCAGTGAAATATTTCAGTGGCACAGGCTGTCAGCAAACATGCTTAGAAGAACTTGAGAGCATTTGGTTGCTTTTGTCAGTTTCTTGTGGCTGTAAGGGAACTATGCAATCAGGGAATAGCCTGGCATGCACAGATGTGCATTTCCCTCCAGTAAAGGTTAAAGCACAGCCCTGGCATCATTCAGAAAAGCCTTCCCACACCTGCTTTTCATTTCCTTTTGCTATTTCTGGTAATGAAAATTGGAAGTGTTGCTGTAGATTTGGGGTGTAGAAGGCCTTCTACACATTTTTCTTAAAGGCAAACCTGGGATTAAATGAATACGTAAGATTCAAAGAGATGAAATCAGAGAATTTCTGGAAGGAGGAGAAGAACAGGGAATAAAGCTTGCTCTCAGTTATTATTTTTTACTACTGATCCAGCTGGGAAGCTCAAGTTCCCTTTCGTCCTTTTCAAACCTCAGCTGTTTTTGCACCAGAAAATCCACTGTTTGCTGGAGCTGCCCCTTTCTAGGGTTTAACATGGAAACAACAGAACTGCAGTCTGTTTTACAACAAGCCATTGAGCTTCCTGTAGAAACAAATTCCTTTCCAGCACTTTCTTCCCCTGCTTGCCAGTCAGCCTTTTGTTCTCTCTCTTTTCAAAGCTTGGCTGTGCTGCCTGAAGGAAAGGAGCTAGCCCAGCCAAATGCACTTTTTCGCTGCTCCTCCCCACCCCGACTGCTACCGAGACAATCCCCAGTATACTCTGGCAGCAATCAGGGTGCTCTAAATCCTGTGGGAGATCCTTCTTCATGTCTCCCAATCCTCACTTGGCTTCAGCAGGCTTTTGGGTGTGTTCTGTTTTTCTGGGTGGGATTTCTCAGCCCCCTGAGGGAGAGCAGCACCAAATTCCCACCAGCCCTGTCAAAAGCAGCTGCTGTCTTAATGGCTCTGTAAGCAGTGCAGATGAAGCCCTCAGAGCAGCGCTGTGTGTAAATTTATATCTTACCTGAGCACTTGGGGTATTTCCCCAGAACACACAAAGCCCATTTGGAGAAACCCCTTGCTGCTGGGCAAGTTTTGAAGCCAGCTCCGGGCGTGAATCCTGAACGGAGCAGAGGACGTTGCTGTGTTCAAGGGGCTTTGCCCAGTCTGCTCTCGCTGCTAATGGCCACCCACTGTCACAGGGCTGGTTGCTCGCTCCCCACTCACCTTGCCAACTTACTAAGAACCCACTGCTAGGCTTTTCATCCTCTGTGTGCAGCCTGTGGGTGAAAATGGATTTCTGCCCTGGGGCTGCATTTTCTCCTGATCTGAACCACTAAGTCAAGCAGCCCTGAGCCAGGAGGAGATTTAGCCTCGGGTGCGCTGGTGCCCTCAGGCATGTTTGCGGATCTCATCCTGTGACTCCAACCTCCTCTTTTCCTGACAATACTTTTGCTGCTCCAGGGGTTTTGGTCAAATGGTAGTGATGTGATGTCTGTGTCCACAGGTGCCTTTTTGAATACATGTAGACATGCAGGTTTGAGTGTTTCACCTTGAGATATGGATGAGATGATCTCCAGAGGCCCCTGCCTACCTCAGCACCTCTGTGTGATTTGGGGTGTGGAATTTTGTATAGGGAGTGACAATCCTGCCTTTCCTGCTCCCTCCACTTTTAAATCCCTTTTGGAGCCTTTCCATGCTTTTGCACTCCATTAAGGTTATTAGCAGACACTTAGGAAGAGTGCAGTTTGGCCCACCCACTCTGAAAGCATCTCATTTAAATGGGAACTTTATAGGCGGGTCTCAAACCCCGCAGGTCAGTTTAGTGTTTTCCAGAAACGGCGCATTTCCTTTTAGCATTCATAAAGCAGGCTGACTCCATCACTCTATCTCACAGCTTGGAAAGAGAATCTCTGCTTGCCAATATCCTTATTTTAACATGTAGGACAGAATCCCAATTGCTATATGAAAAGAATGAAACCAGAGAAGACTGGCCTTGAAAAAATGAGCAGGATCTGGTCCTGAGTTAAGTGCAGCGCTGCGCTTAGCTCCAGGGAAAGCAGGAAGGATGCAGAAAAGTGATCTCCACTGAGGCATTCCTTTACTACAGGTTTTGTATCTCATCTTTATTCTCTGTCAGGGCTTCTCCACCTTCTTTAAACCACAGTGGATCTCGTGTGCTCCTTTGAAAGAAGCATTCAATTGTTAATCGGTATGTGTTATGCATAAAGAAATGGAATAGCCGAAGCTTTTGACTTTGGCAGGATCAAATTGTCCCGATTTACCCATGCTCTCTTTTTTATTATTCTTTTTTTTTTTTTTTTTTTTTGTAATATATGCTGAAAGTGCTCTAACATCCCCCATCACTGTAAGGATTCAGACTTTAAACAACAACCCCGTCCTTTCTGCCTATGGCACTATTTGCTGATTAACCATCTGCTGTCATCAAAGTCCTGGTGAAGAAATGTGTGCTCCACAGAGCTGGTTTAGTGGTGTTTGGGAATACCAAAGTGCAGAAATACCAAAAGCAGTGTCTATGCAGAGGCCAGAGCCTCAGGCAGCACATCTATTGCAGACAGGACAGAGAGCAGAGGAAGACACCAGGAACCCTGGGTGCTGTGAGGAGCTCCAGTGATAGCCATCACCACTGTCCACCTCGACTGTGCTTCTTAGACACAATGTTTTCCTCATGTGGTGTCCCATGTTATTATTCTTGCTTTGGTTCAAACCTCCTTGAGTATTACTGGGATATTACATCACCTTCTGTGTCCGGCCTTTCAAATAGATAACACTTGCAGGAAATAATAATATGTGAGTATAAATGATGTGCTATCTGCCCTAAATTTTTAGGAAGAAAGATTACTGAACAATCAAAAGCAGCACTTGGTTAAGAACACTCATTTGTGCCAATGAAGAAGCAAAAGTGCCATATTTGAAAGAGAGCTAACCTCCTGAAGCAGAGTGTTGATGCTCCTTTGCTTCAGGTGCTTGTTGGTCTTCATTTGCCACTCTTAACTCATTATTTTTTACGAGAAAATAGCTCCCATTTGACCTACTTTAGGCAGAATAATAATAACAACAGCACATCTGGTGGACCATAATAATACATTATATAAAGACCTTCTCTGTATCAAGAGAGACCCTGACCAAGAACATATACTCTCTCATTTTTCTGATGACGTATCACGTGCTCAAATCCCAGTAGTGAATCTGTGAATGAGAGATATGGATGTTTCACTTGGGCACCCATAAATAAGGAGGGGGGACACCGGTCTGTGCCCCTCTGGCAAGGTGCAGAGAACACCAAAGCCTCCTGACTGTAGGTAGGCAATGACTTTTTTGGTCTCAAATGCATGGCAAGAATATGACCCACACCAAGCAGGTCTCTGTTTAATAGATTTCCTTTGATGACAGTTGTCTCTCCTACTGCAGAATTACACAGGGTTCATGGCAGCCTGTTTAAACACCCACATTTCATGACCAAAGGCTCTAAGGCACTTTCTGCATGAGACTTACTCAGGATTCAACTGGCTTTGGATTGAACTGTGGCAGCAATGTAATGATGTGCAGAAAAATGATGTAACAAACTGGGACAGAAAGGGGACGCTTTCCCCACACCTGAAATTACTGGGAGAACTCTAGGAAAAAGCGTATCGCCTTGTCCTTGGAAATCTGGCTCAGGCACAGTATTTAACTCCCCTACTGAAAGTATATCTGATTGTCCTTTTATTTCAGTTTCTGGATAGCTCTTAACAAAATGTGTGTTGCACTTGGATCTGTACCTAATTGACAAACATCTTCCCAAACCAAGAAAACATGAAGCAAATTAAATCAACAGCGCAACCCCTATAGTTATAAAACAGCAAAAATTCTCCATGAAGCTGTTAGCTGCAGGAAGAGCCCCAGAATGCATGATGGGATGAACAAATACATGGCGAAAACTTAACACACTCCCTGAAGCTACAGAAACAGGCTCACAAATATTAAACAATCCTTCAGTGTCCCCAGTGATCCTCTTTGGGACCAGTGCTTGATTTTGCAAGCTGGTTGAAAAACCGCATGTTTCAAGGCACGACTGGGTGACAGTAGGGAAGCCAAGCAACAGGGACTGCCCTTACATTGCTATACACAATAGTTATTGCCATTAGGGGTTAAAGGGATGTAGCAATTGCCCTTAATTTGGAAACAAATAGGAGAGTGGCGACTAGCAGCAGAAGGAGTCTGCATGCATGTGCACTAACAGACAATCTATAGCATGGGAGCAAGAGGATGTGTTTTCAAGATGACATGGAAAGAACCCACTTTGAAGTTCCCAGGCTGAGTAAAATCAATATCTGAATGCTTCAGTGACACATGTTTGATGTTGTCTACATGAAGAAACCCAATAGAGGCCACTTATTATTGAATAGTACTAGACTGAGCAAAGTAGGTCATATTACAGCTTTGTTTGGGAAGCAGCATTGTACCTGCCAGAACAGCATCCTTAATGCATCGTACCTGGCACTGGAGAATAGGTAGGATACACACCCCAACCACCTGCAAGAATGAGTGTGCAGACAAACAGATCTCATCTGTAATTGTTTTCTGAAATAATCATTGGTCGGATCGCCAGATTCTGTCAAGTGGCTACTTGAACCCATCTCATATGCCAGGCATTTGCAAAGCCTATTTATAGAGCGACTGTGACTGCAGTGGTGCTGAAGGTCTGTCAGCATTTCCATTGCAGGCTCCTATAACTTGGCAGTACGATACTCCAGGCTACAGCCTGACATGAAGGGTGGGATCTTGTCTGAGAACAAACAATACTTCTCCTTACCTTTGGGTTTCTTTCCCTAAATTCGTTAAAATCTGTTGGTAGCTGTTAGACTTTTGCATTCCTGTTGCTTTAAACAAAAAAAAAAAAAAAAACCAAAACCAAAAGAAAGGTATAAATCTTGGGGGTTTGGGTTTTTTTGTGTGTTTGGTTTTGGTTTTTTTGAGAAAAAGATTTTTTCCATGGCTGCAGATCAAGCTGTATTTTCCTATAGGGAACACAGAGATGTCTAGAGAATTGGAAATGGCAAGTGGCTGCCCCTGTGCGTTATTAAGGCTGTCACTGGCTGATGGTTGTATGTGTTCCTGGGGAATGCATGTGACACTCTCCTCTAGCTATGTGTAGGACTGTCAGGTGTTCCTCATAAGACACGAAGAGCTACTTCGCTGCCGTGCTTGACACCCTCTAACACCATCACATGTTTCAGGGCACAGCTGTTCAAGCACATGTGGGTCTGCCCACGGTCACAGCTGGGCACAGCCCCTGCCTGTGGGGACACTTCTGTTTCGGGGGTCAAGGAAAGAGTTTGCTATTGCTTGGGTCTCACTGCCTCCCTCCAGTGCTCCCTGCCGTCTGTGGGCACCGCAGGAGGTGTTTTGCCAGTGTGCTTTTCCCTGCTCACCACCTCTCTCCCATCATCTGGCCCAGGAGGGATTGCAGTGCTTGGCAGCCGCAGCTCCTTGCCTGCTCTCATACGGAGTCTGGGCGAGCATTGATTTTTCCGCTTTTCTCAGACTGCACTCATCCGTCATTTTATATTGCTGGAGATACCATTAACAATAAAATAAAGGATGAAAGGTACAGAACCCATTAGAGTACTTACATCATGTGTATGGGAGAGTGAAACAATTAAAAGCACATCAGCTTATAAACATGCTGATACAGATATTAGCACAGTGAATAACATTCAGAGCATAATACCAGGGGATAGAGATGAAATCTCCCCTTTCCTTTCTCCTTCCCTTCCTGGGAAGCAGAGGGAGGGATCTGATATTTCATAACCCCACTGAATATATGTAGCCATAGATATTGTACATGAGCAAGATGAAAAGAAAATTAAATAGCAAAATCAAGGGACATTACAGAAAAACCAGTCAGCAGTTGGCTTCTATGTGAATGAATTTTGAGACTCACCACGGTAAAACTAGAGTGACAGGAAAGTTAAATGTAAAAGGAAGAAGTGGCAATACCAACCTGGAACTAGTTTATAGTAAGCTGAGAAAAGCTTCAGCAAAGAAAAGAGCAAGTTTGATTATTCCTATTCATGGAATGATTTATCCAAATTCCTTCTGAGAGCTTGATATCCTGCGAGGTTGATATAAATAAGAATAAAATGTATATAAATATTAGATGACAAACAGGCACTCAGCCACCTTCCTGAACACTCCAGCATCATTTGCAAGGGAAAACATCTGCTGTGTTTGTTTTACAGTCTTTGTTTTTATTATCTGCCTTTTTCTCTCTGTGACTTTGGGTGACATTACCCAGAGTAAGTTTACTGCAGTCAGCGGGAGTGAGCACACCTTGATGGTGGTGTCAGCTCTCCCGCTTACGCCAAAGGGCTTTGTGTTTGGTGCCTCTGTGGGTTAGTGGTCCCCACTGCAGGTAGGTTTGTGGCACTTCCAGATAGCATCCCAGGAGGTCAGGTCAGGCCAGGTTAGGACCAAGCCATTTCAGAGGCTGATGATGCTTGTGAACTTGCACAGAACAGAAAGCTATTGAATACCTGCAGCTATTTGGGATAGGAGGTTTTGTGAATGGTCTCTTTGATGAGGTCAGTGGTGAAAAAGTATGGATTTCCTGTATTTTTATAGGAATGTATATATATATTTCCTCTTATTTATAGGAATGCTTTTTACTGTATGTCACTGTGCAAAAGAGAGCTCCTACTGTGATAATGTTCTAGATGATGATGTACCTCAGTGGGGAGGGTGAGTCAAGCACGACAAGAGTGCGGAGGCGACAGG
>JAVHNF010065801.1:15992-27699 GCA_034783455.1 Micropsitta finschii
TGACCCCATATGCTCATCTCTGCCTCCAAGACCAGCAATTATGAGGTGCAGTGACAGCCTCTAAACAGCCATATAAAGGCATTTAGGACAGAGTGCAAGACACATCCCCTCTTCGTCTTAGCTGTAACTCAAGAAATGTTCAGCAAATTGTGTAATCCAGAATTATAACAGATTCTCTCAACAAATGGTGCTGCAGGCCTGTGTGATGCGAGAGTCTTCTGGCGTGTATGGCCATAGAGGCTAAGGGAAGAACAGCACCCACCCTCGAACAGCATGAGCCAGGAAACTGAAATTGAGAAGCCTGTTTCATGTTAGATTAACAGCTCTTAATGGCTTTTTGATCTGCCATTCTGTATGAATTTATAGTAAAGGACTGAGTAGTTTTGGATCCATAAATAATCATAAACAAATGTTGGACCAGATAATCTTGCTTCTCCACACAGAGCAGGATTTTGCAAACCTTTCAGAAATATCATGTCTTGTTGCATTTGGGTACAGAAATTAAAGTTGCCTTAAGGCAGCTTTAACTTGTGTGACCGACACTTACAAAGTGAATCACAGTAGGTTTTACTGACCTTGGCAAAATCAGAGGTCATATTTTCACAGATATAAGCCCTTTTAGACATATTCCCCTGACATATTCACTGCAAAAAGGTTTCTTTCTGTACCTCTACAGAATGTAATGCATGTCCTCACCTTCATTCTTCTCTCTTCAAAGTGTTACTGAGGCTATAGAGAAGGAAATTAAGTTCCTTTTAGAACATTTCAGTGCAATTATTCAGGGCAGGATTCTCTGCCATGCTCTTGGGTATTTTTATATTTGTGAGTTCTCTTTAGGGCTTTAATGGGGCAGCAGCCACAATAAGATGGACAAAATAGGACTCTTAAAGAGACACTGGGTACATTAGGGGCTGATTCTCATTCTTATTAACCTTATAATTGTTAATTCTCTGAGCAGAGGCAGTGATTGCAGTGTGACCTGCATTTGAGTGAGGTACAATGTAGGCTGCATCCAGTTTCCAGGGTCTGACTCTTCCTTATTCCACTAGAAATGCTGAGACCAAGTTAGTCATTTCCTCCTGAAGAACAGCTGATATACAAGCGAGGTTACCGGATCAGCATATCTTCATTTTCTCTGTAAAAAAAGCATCACTGCTAACATTTCAGGTAAAATAAGGAAGAAGACAAAAATAATAAGGTCCAGAGGGTTTGCAAAAGCCTAATACCAAGTGTTCTGTTTCTTTTCATGCGTTTTGTGAGTTGCCCATTTTACTTTGAAGTAAAAGAGCAAGCAATGCCAAGGCAGGATGGAGTAGTATCACAATGGTGTGTGGGCTCTTATAAATTTATGGTAAATCTGAAGCAGCTGATGGAGATTAGCTTTCAGTGAAAAATATTGAGTTATGTCACATTTAGGACAGCCTGAGATCAGTTCCTATGGCTCAAATGATGCAGTATAAGAGGACTTTGATTGCCCAGGCCAAAGCTTTAGCTAGTTCAGTACCCTACCTCTAACAGTGACTGACAATGGGTAGGAAAATGGTTTTGGGGTGACAGTGATACAGGTATATTCCCAGCTTCTGACATACTCTGTGACCTAGAAACTCCCAGAGCTGGAGGTGGCATCTTTGTGCACAGTAGCTCAGGATGGTCTTTTCCTATGACTTTGTCCAATTGTTTTTTGGAACCCGTGCAAGCTATTGGCATTTGCAGCATCCCTTGGCAATTAATTTGTCAGTATGAGCTTTGCGTTGTGAAAAAGTGCCACCTTTGTTTTGAAACTGCCTTTCGTAGGTTCAAAATTAGGTGCTGTGTCCTTCTTGTTGTATAGAAAGAGTGACTAATCATTCCCTATCCAACTCTTCCATGCCATTCAAGGTTTCCTAAATGCCTGTCATCTCCCTGCTCACCTCTCTCTATCTGAAAGATTTCTAGGTTGTTTACTTGCTCTAGAATCTCTTTTTTTTCTCCACAGTCATGTGTGTTGTGTGTCTATCCTTGTAATTGTATCGTATTTTTTAAGATGCATGGAGAGACTGGAACTCCACAGAGGCTTCAAGATACAGGAATAACAAGGACTCTTGGTCTCTGTTCCTTTCCTAACAGTTCTTGAAATGCCATTTGCTCTTTTGGTGCTGCTAAACCCTGAGCTAGCATGTTCGTAGAAAAGGCTGAATCATAGAATCATAGAATACACATTAATGTAATGGCTGTTGTAATGCAGGATTACATTCTAGGGGGGTAACAGTTAAATCAAACCACACTGCTGTAGCTCTGAATTTAGGGTTGCTTTTCCCTGTATGCGTAGATGTTGTGTTCAGACACCAAACTTCAACTGACTTCATCTTATTGCCCTGTTGCTTTGTACTGCAGCATTGAATTATGATTTTGCACTGTCATCACTCATTCTTTCAGCTTCAGTGCCTTAGTATGATCAATAAACCTTATCGGCTTGCTCTCCATTGCCTTTTCTAGGTGGTTAGTAAATATGCTTAATGTCACAGAAGCAGAATGGTTCTCC
Source organism: Micropsitta finschii (assembly GCA_034783455.1). NCBI lineage: Eukaryota > Metazoa > Chordata > Aves > Psittaciformes > Psittacidae > Micropsitta > Micropsitta finschii. The sequence goes on from JAVHNF010065801.1 coordinate 18,514, forward strand.
ACAGGAGCTTAAGGTTTTTTCCTGCTCTGTGTTTCCTTTAATACTTGAGAGAACTTTCCCCCTAGTTTAGCATCTTTAAGAGTCCTTGGTAAAGGATATTGTGATATTGTGAAACCTTGCTGAAAATCCACTCCTACTTTATCATCCAAATGAACTACAGCTACGTGCTCATTACCGCCTTTAGAAAACTGGTGAACTGTGAGATACGGCTTCCTTGCACAACAACCGTTGTGACTCTTCTCCATTATATCATATTTTCCCATGTGTCCACTTGTTCTATGCTTTTTTTAAAGTTTGTGTTGATTTGTCCAGTGCAGCTGGTGGTGTTACTGATAGGGCAGCTCCCTGTTTGCCCTGTCTTTACCTCATGAAGTCACATGCCAACCAGTGATGTCTGAAACATCAGGAAGAGAAACGTGGAAGATAGAGTCTTTCTGATATGTCCATGGGATGCAAAGATTGCTACACAGACATTTTCAGGCCTCCTTCCTGGAACCGCCATCTGCTAGCAGATATGTGAGCATCAGTTGCTATGGTAGCACACAAAATACTATGTCCAAACCCTGGAAACACAGAGTATAGGTCTAGAGCTGGGCTGTGGACCAAAAATCTCTGCAAGGTCTGGTGGATGAGAGTTTTATCCCCTTCCAGGCCTATGCAAAGAAATCTTTTTACTGTTGTATAGTCTTGGTCGTATACTGAACCCATGTCTCACGGCTGACATGGGTTCAGTAGCAGATATTGTCATCCTGGTTGGGAATAACAATATGTATAGCTCCTTGTAAAACAAGCCTTACTTTTGTTTTGCAAATCTCTCAGTGGAGAGGCCTATATACAGCAGCAATGGGCTGCAGTGAGACATTTTGGTGACTGTTTCCCAGAAACTTATGCAACACCCATTGTGCTTGTGCAGCCTGTTGCAAAAAATGGATGCCATCCCCAGAATGAGGGCTGAATATTGATTTAGCAAATGGGGAGAAAAAAGGAATTAAATAAAAGGCCATTGTAGCTGGTACTGCAGTTAAATAGCTGGTAGGTTAATTTATGTTATTTATGGAAATCTGGAATACTGGGAATACTTTAATTCTTATCCCAGCTAGACTATTAGTGCTGTTCAAGTCCTTATATGCATGCATCACCATGTTATCTAAATGTTGCTAAGCCCTCTTTAAAAGCAGTCAGGCAAGGCTTTAAACCAACTAGAAAGGGGACTATGAAAAAAAAGTATCGTTTTCTGTAGCTATTTATAAACCTAAAGGATTCGTGTAATACAAGTGCACATAAGAAATGCTTTTAGTTACCAAACAGTAGAGAAAAGCTGCAATGAAAGAAGAAGACAAAAATTCTCCCTCATCCAAAAGAACAACAGTTCAGGGTGATTTTTTGAAAACATTATATATAGTTCTTTCCTTCTTTTGCTGCTGGAAGAAGGTTGTATATATGACTAATGGAATCTCTCTGAGCTAAAGAAAACACTTCAGAGCAATTTATGTTCAACATGAATTTACCTTGTGCAAAACACACACTCCTCACTCGTTTGGCTATGCAAGTAACATAAATTAAGAAAAGAAAAAAAAAGCAAATGGAATATGCATCTCAGCTCTTAAGCGGATGATAACTGGAGAACTTCTATGGGGGGCACTGTGATGTGCTCTCAAGACTTCTCTTTTAACAGCTTGTGGAAAAGGTGCGACAAGGAGATCCAATGGTAAATGGCTGTGCTACATCAGCTAAAAATACTCCCTGGTCAAAGCAAAGAGCGGATGGGAATGTGCCAGAGGTGGGGAGGGAGGCGAGCCTGCAACGTGTATAAACAAATGCCCCAGCGACAACTGGAATGTATACAAAGCCATTGTCAGAGATTTCCTACACCTTCAGGGGCTCATTCTTCTGCTGAGATGCACAAACATAGATGCTTTTCTGACAGGGTATCTCAAAGAGTGTAAAAGCAAAAGCCACTGCTAAATATAGATGGCTGTCACATGCTGCCTTTAGTCACATTTCAATTCATTGTAAACTGCAGCATGCCTCGCACCACGGTGCTTTTAACCTTGGCGACACGTTTGAGTCAGTTTTTGTTTGTGCGTATCCCTTTCCCCCCTCTAATTTGGAAGTGCAAATGTAGATGCACAGTCAATAAACAGGCAGTTTCGCTGGTCCTCTTGAGCTTTAAAATATACAGGCATGCCTGAAACAACATGGAAAGTGCTGGTGAAGGGGGAGTGAGTGGATGAGTCATTTTTAAAGCAAAGCAGGAAAACTGGGGAAAAAAAAAAAAGAAAAGAGAAAGATCTATGTCTTGACTCAGTGCCCAAACTCTTATGCTGATGCTTCACTGCAGTCTCTGAAGTTCAGCTTATTTTTCCTCTCATTTGTTCGCTTATTTTTATGTCTTACATAATGGAGCTTTGATTCACAGAAATCTATTTATATAGTCTAGGATTTGGGCCAAACTCTGAAGTCCTAACTCTGCCTTTCCTTAGGCAAAATGGCCATTGTAGTTAACAATATGAATGAGGTTTGCTAGGGCTGTGCGTTCAGGGCTGTATTCCTGGGGGGAGGAGGCACAGTTGATCACCTCACGATTTCTTATATTCCTGCTACAGTAGTGATTTAGTTTAAGGAACTCTAGGCTGTATTGCAGCTGGAGAACAAATTGCCCGAGACTGACAAAATACTCCAGCTTTTACTGATGAGGTCAATACGAGCCTGTGCTCCTTCCATATGTCCAAAGGCCACCAGTCAGCACTCTGGGTCTCAGCTTTCTGCCTTAATAATCCTTCCCTCCATGTCAGTCCTGCAGCAGGACAGATGTGGAAGCTACCTGCAAGCTGCTTGCTTGGGAAATCCTTGACATGAGGATGGGGATGTACTTCCTTCACTGTGGCTACAGCAAAGGATGTTTGCTGTGAAGGAGGGATGGCTGGACCATGAGGCACCACCAGCATCACCCCAACTGCAGTATGTCTTTTTGAGGGCTGCAGCTGGCTGGTATCATCGAGAGCAGGTTCACAACTGAATGGGATCTTGGAAGTGGGGAGCAGGAGCTGGCTTCGTCTGGGGCTGCTTTGCTTGGGGTTGTTGGAGCAGAGCAGAGGACCACATACACTGGGTCTGCCTGAGGAGCTGGCAGAACCAGCTGACCTTTTATCTGACAAGCTGGCAGCACGGAGACGGCTGCCAGAGAGAGAGCTCCCCGCTGACATCAGAGTTATTCTTGGGGCTGGATGGAAAACAGCAAGAGATAATGCTCTTTGCTGTAATGATGAGGCTGATTTCAAACGCTTCACATGAAAATAGCAACCCAAACCCACCTAAGTAGGTCAGAGGAGCAGAACTGAAGGAGGTTGCTTCTCTGTGGCACTGTGACCAGGGGCTGGAGTTTCTTCTCTCTAATAAAGTGTGAACCCCCCAAAAAGCAGCTCTCGGCGCCAGACATGCCCAGGAATATTCTTAGCAGTCTACTAATACCTCAGCTCACCATCCAGCATTTCTTTTAGTGCAAATGCTCTTATAATCCTTTCTGGTTTTATTATTCTGCTTGTGAGAATGCAGCATCTTTGATACTGCTACATCTTGATCATAATTAATGACACTATGTTCATACTTCTAGTCAGACTAAAAGACATCACTGTAGTGATTCAGGGAAAATGCTTTTAGTTTATGCTAGAATGCATGTACACACATATTTATACATAGAGTGCTCTCTCTCTCTGAATATATGTCTTTTGAGTAGTTTGTCATAGTTCAGAATACAAAAGCCGTAGATAAAGTACTCCAGTTTCTGGCAATAGCAGAAATAGCCAAACAAGGATTCCTTAGCCCTTCACTCCCTCAGCTATTATTCTTTGAATGTTGGAGATAAATGTCATTTGTAAATCCCACTCATTGCTAACATTAGTACTATGCATATGTACTTCCTTTGACAAGTAACCCTACCAGTGAAATCTGTAAGGCAGCAAACTTTGAACAGCTTTCTTTTAAGCATGGATAATTAGTAATTGGGGGCATCTGTCTCTGCTGAACACCCACACTTACTCTTCTTTAAGGTGTTCCAGGTTGGTGACTTGCAGTCAAAGAACCTTGAAACGTTTGACATCCTTTCTCCTAATTATGAACTCCATTATCAACTTTCTCTGCTGGAGTGGCTTTTCATTTCTCTCCCTTTCTCTTTCATTTTGCAGTGCAAACTCTGCCTATGGGTCTTGGGCTCTGCTCCTTTTCACTTATAGTCCAGCAAACCAAGCTGACCCACAGGGTCCAGGACAACCCTGACAGACTTGAGCCCATTGGCTCAGCCACTGCTTGGCCTCCTGCCATCTCCCTGTGAGCATCACAAAGTGGAGAGCAGAGCAGCTCTTGTACATTGTTGCCCCATGCCAGGAAATCTGAGGGCCTTCCAGGTGTGGGAGAAATCATCCTTTTTTTCACAATAAAGATGTTGCTTCTCAGGAGCCTGTTTCCTCCAGGTTGAAGTTTTGTCTTGTTATATTGCCACAGAAGGCACCATGAGGGGTACGGCCATGAGAAATAAACCATCCAGACCAGTGAGCAGACCTACCCTTTCCTTCAGCCCAGCGAAAAGAGTACATTTTCTCCCTCTGCTTCTCTCCCAGGCTTTACCATAACAAGAAGCAGGGTGATAATATTAAAGGTACCTCAAGCAAGTGTCACTTGGTTCCTGTTCTGCTGGAGTGAAAGGCCTCCAGAAGACACTCCAGATCTAACTCTGTTAAGGTCCCTTGTACTGTGTTCTGGAATTGCCTTTCTTCTTCTACTGACTCCAGGCAGGCCCTTGGAAAACTGGACTCTGAAGTCAGCCAAGAGTGGAGGAGAAAACTGGCATTTGTGAATGCCTCTGTTGCCTGACCTCCTTTCCCATCTCATCCAGGTATCTTGAAACCTTGAAGCCATTGATCATGATGAAAATATGGAACAGAAATCCTGAAAGGTACAAAGCATCTTTGCTTAAATTAAGCCACTTTGTGAAATTATTTTTCCAAGTATAATGATGGCAATGCTACACCAGAGAATTTAGGAAATAAATATGTTTCCAGGCTGAGATTTTTGTAAGTCAACCTTAATACCCTAGCAAATACTACCACAGTTGCCAAGCTATAAACTTCTAAATCCAGAAGTCAATGATAGACATTGTCACTAATAGACATTTAATGGTAACAACACTAGCAGGTGATGCAGCAATAATGAAAATAATGGCCCCTTGCAAATAGAGGATGGGTAATGTCTTTTCCGTGATAGCGCCGCACCATGCTGAGCACACAGCGCAATCACGGCATCTGCACTTTCCAGTGGTTTTATGAAGAGCAGACTGCAATTCGCTGATTACATTACAGTTTGATTTCTGTATGGAAGTCACAAGGGATTCAGGTATGTCTAAGCTGGGGTAACCCAGGAGAAAATTAGGTTTCTTTAAGTTTACTTGCATCCCTCCCACTGTAATGATTTTTCTTCTTAACAAGCGTCAACGTATGCAAGAAATGAGGAGTGCATTTAGCAGCTCAGCATTATAGAGCATTGCATCAGCCAGTCATTTCTTCTGCCCTGCCCTGGCTAGTGAGCTCCTTGCAGCCCTGACAGCTCCTGCCATGGGGCACATGGGGTACTGTGATAGCCTGAAAGGGGCTCACCTGCGCTACCATGGTTCATGGGTGTGAGAGCACACCTGGCAGGATAATCCATAGCTTGTGTCTGCCTGCCCCAAATGGTGACCCAAATGCATTTTCAACATAAATTCAGAAAGTGTATATAATTTATTAAAAACCAAACCAAACCAAACCAAAACAAGACAATGGCACTTCAGTGTTTGAGTAAAATCGTTTCCTGACCTGTAATTTGCCAATCTTTTAAACACAAAACATGCTCTTCAAATGCGCAAAGCAATGCTTGCAAAACAGTTGTGCTGCACAAAGTAGGTGGTGGTTTTCAGTAGTGATAGAGGGCTGCAAAAGTCCCTGCTTCCTTCAGACTCGGTGTTACCTGACAGCAAACATCTGCAATGGCTGCCTCCTTCACCCCAAAGCTTGACTGCAGTTCCAGGCAATTTTGCTTTTGCTATTAGCAAATCTGGTTGTTCTCAAGGGTTGCAACAACTGGCTGCTTATGTGAGAGCTCTTAGCGTGAGCAGAAGCTCATGAGAAAAGTAGCACGCTTCAACTGGAGATACTTTTGTGAAGCTGTGACTGAAGTTTTCTTTATGTGCTTTCCTCTTTCTTTTCCACTGCTGTTGCATTTTCTTTTACCCTGTAGTAATCACTGCAAGCTCATCCGTGGTCCTAGTAGTTGCTTTTCTTAACAAGGAAGAGTCGGTGCTTCTAATAGGAGAGAAAGTGTTAAGTAGTATTTGGGGTAGGCAGAGAAATCCCTGCTGGGTATTTAACCTACATTTGTTTCAATTTACAGAAGTGTTCAGGTCTAAGCCTGCTGTTAAAGATGAAAACGAAATAGCTCAAGTAATTCAATAGGATTTCGCTGAATTACTGAAAAGGCTACAGTAATAAAATTTGTAGTGTCTTTTCACAGAGGCCACGAAGTCTTGAAACAGATCTTAGATTACTGGACAAGTTGTATTTCCTTGGAGCTGATAGCCTTACCTTTCCCCAGTTAGCAGCTTATTTTAATTGCAAAGGAAAATGTTTTTGTTCCAAGCTCAGCATTTGACTGACAAATTCAACACCATGCAGGCAATATTAGTCCCTGGCAGCCCTACACAGGTTGATGAGAGAAGCAAGTTCTGCAAAACAGGGAAACAAAGGCAAGTGGCAAGCCACACAATGCATTTTTTGTCCGCATGTATGTGAAGTTCATTGTCAGAAGCCATCTTTTCCTCCAACTGTGAGAGAAGGCTGTGATTGTGGAAATTTCCAACAATGGTTTTGAAGTAACAGGGGTTCTAGCGCATCTAGGCAGAAGTACTGGATGTTCAAAGAGACAAAAGGAAAGGCCCTCTAAAACCCAAGAAACTGAAGTAAGGAAGGATATACACATGGTTTCTCTTTATAAAGCTGGCTACTGAACAGCTGTGTTTCCGTTGTAACTCCTAACACTTTAACCTCCACTGTCAGACCTGCTGTATCTTAAATCCAGTATTTGGTACTGCATCTTATAACAAGGAACTGGTTAAATGCAGGGCAATCTTTTAAAATTCTCCTAAAGGATTTTGCCTAGAAGCTGTCTGCTTAGGATCATTTTTGCATGCTGTGGTCCTGTCTGTGCTTTCAATTTGAGTCTGTAGTTTTACATCTAGACCATAAGTACAGAACATCTGTGGGGCTGCATATAAATAGCTATATAAATAGCTGACAGTGGACAAAGCAATTGCTTCGGTGAATCAGGTAATCACTGGGCAAGTTACCCAAAAGAAAAGCTGACTCTTCTTTCCCAGGAAAGCCATAACAGTCCCTCTGGCATAAGGATTTTCAGATGTTAGTGGAAGGAAGCACTTTTTTTTTTCTGATGACCTAAGTAATTGGTATTTTCTCTTTAAATAAGCATGCCAAGTTTACGCCTTACAGATTTCTTGTTCATACTCCATCTACATTTCACATTTCCTGGCTGTCTGCATGGCTTCTTAGCATCCAGAATCTTAATGTTTTTACTGCAGAAGGAGCTTTGCTGTAATGGTCATTTCCTTAGCCCATTGCTTGGACTACTCCATCATTGCTTTTTCTTTGCTAACTCCTTTCTCTCCGTGGTGATCACATCGCTGTGCTGGGTCTTGTCTCTTTGTGATATCAGGCAGAAATAATTTCTTTTCACTTGCAAGCCCTACTAGTGCCTATCCCCACCCTGCCCATAAACCTTCTTTCAGTGTCAGGAGGCTGCTTCCACCTTCATCAGCCACAAGCAAGCACCTCTGCTATTTTCTCCTCGGGCTTGGGAGGAACTCCATGTTAAAAATGTGCAACACGCTCTCCCTTTCTTCCAGCCTCTGTTTTCGGAAAGACTCTCCTTTGAGCACTGCAGGTCAAAATCTTGTCAGTAGCTGTTGGACCCTGTTTAGCGAGATGACTAAAACTGTCCTATGTTCATGTTGTGTCTCTGTCTCTGGGTCTAGTTTTTCATGTTTGTGTTGCAAGCAAGGACTCGAGGACTGTGCGCTGAATAGTACAGTGGGGATCCCAAGTCTGTGACAAGCACCCGTGACTCATTGTGTGAGAGCGTGCTTGGGCAGAGGGCGAGGAAGGGAGGGGAAGGTACACAGAGATTTTAAGTTCCTCTCCCTCCCTTTAAACACTCTCTTTGATACACCTCAGCACCGTTCCTCGGGGGGACTGCTGTGTAAACCTCACAGACCTTTTCTTCAACCTCCAGCTCCGGCCTGGCTTTCTCCAGGAATGCAGGGAACTACACAGGATGCTTTCAGATATTGCATTACAGTCTGAAACCAAGGCAGTGCTTTCGAGTGGAAAACCCAAGTCAGCCTCAAAGAATTGGGAATTTGGTTGGTAGCCAGCTCCTTCTGTGTAGCTCTGCTTTTCACATCACCCTGCCCTCCCTTTTCCTCTAGGCTTAGTCCTGCAGAGAGTTAGGTTCTTGCTTTCTCCAAGAGTTTTACTATTCTGAACAGTGCAGCATTTTATGGTTAGGTGCATCCTCCCTCTGCGACTATTCCTAAGAGGAGAAGCAGCACATGCAGAAGAGAAAAGAGTGTTGTGAAGGACAGTTTATAAATGACTTCAGTGGTGCAGAGTGATGTGTCATTCTGGCAGAAAGCCCATTAAAGAGGAAGTGCTGCTCTTGAATGCCTTCAGCTGGGGTTTCTGAAAACTCCTTTATACCCACTCATTATCCATTTCACATTCTGGAAGTGCATGGTTATGTTTGCCTATGTGACGCAGATCTTAATAGTTTTCTGCAGTACTACATCATTTAGCTCTCAGCTAATACAAAACCAAGCTAGTAATTAGCATTAAATGCTGAGATATGGATCTGATGTGATGAACATTCAGCACATAATGAAAACGCCGTGATTTCTTACTTGGAAGCCATCGTGGTCTTACAACATAACCAGTTGTTACAGATGCCCAAACAGAGCTGGGATTAACAATAGGATCTGGTTACATTTGCAAACCTAGTTGTTGCTAGTCTGGTAAAAGCTGCACTCCCAGGCTCCACTTCGACGGATAACAGCTCTGGCATCTATTGTCATTTCATAATGGTGTAATG
>JAVHNF010065801.1:36330-51531 GCA_034783455.1 Micropsitta finschii
TATAAACATCAGTGTTACCAGCTCTGTTCCCAGGCCAAAAGCCAAAAACATGGAGCTGCACCAGCCACCAAGAAGAATTAAAAACGACTGCTACTGCTGAACCCAGGACAAGCATATAGCCAGAAATGATTTTCAAGGAGTAAATAGTAGAGCTGGGAATTAATCACAGGGCATTTGAGATGGGCCAGTAAGCTCTCTTTCTTTGCCAGGGAACACTAGCTCTGCAGGGCTGCCTCCTTGCCACGCTGGCAGTGTCTCCAAGCCCGCTGGCTACACTGCAGACTGGGCTTTGCCAGTCCAGCAAGGGGCAAGCACCATCTGAGAGCATGTCAGTATCTGCAGATAGTTTCATTTAAGGAGGGGAAGACGGGGCTTGTAACAGCAGCAAGAAGCACATATAGGCTGGTCTCATTTCCATGGGGAGCATCCAGTGGTTTGGGAGCAGGCTGGTGGGCAACTGAAGGGTGGAAATGGCCCAGTGCTAGAGGGTCTGCAAGCAGCACCGAGGTCCAGGGCTGAAAAGGCAAGGAGGGTGGCATGACTGGGTACACATGGATCAAAGGACTGTCCTCAAAAACCCCCACCCTTAGGTGGGCAGGGTCCTCACTGCCTTCTTCTTTCCCAATTTTCTGGCCCCCATCTGCTCCCAGCACCTCCTGGACCCTCATACCTTGCAGGATTCACCAAAAGGGCAGCGCACAGGGCAAAGCCTGTGGGAGAGAAGTGTTAACTGCTGTAAGAGTCACCAAGTCAGGGGAGCTGGGTGCCAAGGGTAGGGATAGCTTCAATTGCTGCTAGCTGCAAGATGCTTTGGATCCTGCAGGGACCAGACCCAGGATCTGGGTTGCTCTTCTGGCCTGGACAAATTAGGCCATCAGCTTTCTTGTTTCCTGCCATGTCACAGGGGCTGGCAGAAGGACAGAACTTTTCCCTGTTCTACAAAAGCATCCATATGAAAAGGACAAAGCAGGCTCTCACAAGTCCTTCTCTGTGCTCTCACAAGTCCTTCTTTCCCCAAGAGCACCTGGGAAACAGTGCTAATGGCAACACCAATTTGTGCCCTCCATCTTTTTTCAGGAATTTTGGAATGATCCTGCTTAATGAATCTCAGTGGTAGATCAAATCATCCATCCTTATTCCATTAGTTTTGCTGCTCTGAGAATGGCAGGCTAGATTTTCTTGTAGCCCTTCTGAATTTCATACATTCTTTTAACTCTCAGAATTTTTTTTCCCTCTGGAGTCTAACGTAATATGAGACAGCAACAAGCCACTGCACCATTATAAACCCCAGTTTCTCTATCAGCACAGTCCAAATATGCTTCTTATTCTGCTCACTTCTGTAACAAAGTTTGTACAATCCACCTGGCAGAGATGGATGGTACACAGAATAGGTAGTTTCTGCCCAGAAAACATGAAAACATTATTAGGAAGTGCACACTTAAGAGTTATACTTGCTAAGACTCAACTAAACTTTGCTAGCTTCACCATTTAAGGTGACAACAAAGACAAGGGAGACTTTTGTTGTATGTATGCTTCACCACCGATGCAGAGGCGACTCTTGGGTGAGAAGAGCTGGCACATTAATGTGGAGAAAGAAATATTAGTCAAGGTTGACTTGATACAGGTTCTTCCCTTATAAGTGCATTGAAATTCCTAATGTTCACACAGATAAAACAGACATCACTTTAAGTCACATTTGGAAACTCCCTGCCTACCAAATTGCCTATCACTTGGTCATTAAAAGCAAAGTTCAAAAACATTTTCTGTAAGTCCAGTGAAATATTATTTCAGAGCTTTGGTGCTTTACTCAACAAAACCAACTTTCTCATTTTTAAATGCCATGCCAAGTGTTCTAACAACTGTAGCTACAGATCATGTAACTGAAAACCTTCCTAATGTGAGCTTGAGAATTTTTACTAGCTCTGAAAACAGCTGGCCATGAACATACTAGTCAGAAAGAGCACAAAACAAAAGTAGTAAAAAAAAGTGTTGATTGGTAGCTCTCTCACGGGTATATTTAACCATTTCTTAAACACATTTTGCCTGTCTGGAAGTGAGAATATTTACATTATTTATTTTACATCTATCTGGGGAAAAAAAAATGCTCTAAATTCCTAATGAAGTACATTTGTTTCTGACAGATACTTCTAAATTGAAACCTGGTGTATGTACTTAGACAAAGAGTTTATTAATTTTTACTGTTCCAGGATGAAGCAAAACTCCTTGAAGATGAGTCCTAACCTCAAAAACATTTTTGAATAGATTTCAGGGATCTGTCTTCTGTCATTCTACGAGTGCGAGCATATGCATGTGAGCATAAAGGTGAAGGGTGCATATGTACAGAGAGAAGGCAGACCCTGTTCATCCACTATTGTGGGTAAGCATCCTTGCACTGAATTCAGTGGTATTCGGTTAGACTGTACCAACCTGTTTGCTCATAAAATCTATAGGAACCTTTCACTGATTTCATTGGGGTCTGGACTGATTGCTACCGTTGGTTTTAATCACTAAAATTTTTAGCATCAGGTACCTAGATACAAGTAATGACTAGGAACCAATACTATATGTTCTCAGTAATCTTAGCTTCAAGGGCAATACAAAGACATGCTCAAAACATCAGTCAATAGACATTGGTAAACTGGCTTTTATCATATCTTTGCCAATTACTGTGCAAATGAATCATGCACCTTCTTACCATGCAAAGCTGTATTAGACTACAGCGGAAGACAGATGAACAAAATATGCCTTCTGTTCCTATCACTGCCACAATAAAAAGAAGTAGATTTTTTTTTTTTTTCTCAGACATTTTAATGAATAGTTGAAGTTTTGCTATAGAATTTACAAATCTAATATAAGCCCATTCCCCAAAGGCTGGGACAGTTATTTTCAAGCCATTCCTGGTCAAAACAAAACCTGTTCTTTAAGATGTTAATCTCTTTCTATTTATACTGTACATAAACTTCAATAGCTGGTAGCAATGGAGCCTTCAAACCAAAACATAGCTCACATTATCGCTAAAGAAGCAGAAGAGTCTGGGTGGTTCATATAGGTTAGCAAGTATTTGACTGACCTTTCACTGCCTGATGAAAGGAATTGTCATATTGCAAATCTGATTTCTCCCTTTAATCAGTCCTCACTGAAATTTTCCGAGGGTATGTCTAAGAAGAGTACCTGAATACTTGAAATCCAATAAGGAAACAGATTAACACTACTGACCTCTACTCAAAAAGGTCAGAGGGAAAATTCCCTTTCAACTCCTCATCAGCTCTTAGCAAATGAGGGCCAGATCCCACACTTTCAGCTTAATAGTACCATGGAAACTGGTTCAGGTGAACTGCTACCAGTGACAAAAATCTGTGTTAATCACATGCATATGGATGATACAGAAGTGCTCCCTGGGCTCTCCTGTGCAACGAAACAATGAGACTTAATGACATTTGCAGGATCCTATGTGCAAAGGCAGGAAAGAGTAGGATTTCCTTCAGAGATAATTAAGATATGGAACAGATACATCAGTAGGGAAAAAAGGTTAAAATAAAGAGTAAAAATCTATGCTGCTGTATCTCAGAAGTTTTCCACCTCAGCCTTTCATATCTTTGCAGTAATTTTTCAGAGTGCTTTTCCAGTGCAGGCCAGAGAGAATTTTTTATGAACTCCTGAAAATAAATTTAAAATTCACAAAGTCTCATAACAGCCGCTATGCTTCCTGCCATTCTCCTATATGGTCATTTTTCAGCAGAGAACTCAGCAAAGCTCAACAGAATGACATATGGCCGTGACTGGGCTGCTAAACACCCTCTGATGTTGAGGAGATGATATTCTACAGCCTTTGGCTTGTGTGATTTTTAGCGGATTCAGATCTAAGCCTCTTTAGGCCTTTCAAATCCATCAGAAAGATGATGTTACTGGAGATGCATTAGTACCATCTACTGTTAGGAAGTCAATACTGCACCTTAGGCCGTTTGTATGCCTCCATGCTTTTTGTGCTTCTGCTTATTTATCTTTCAAGATTATGTTATGTTTATCTTGTAAGGTAAGATTAATAAAAACAGAGGCCACTTAGGCAGGCCTTGTGACATCAGTGCTCAGGAACTCCCAGGTGGAAACACACTGCTGCAGCCAAACCACAGTTTGGCCTTAGAGAGCAGAGCAAATGGAATAAATGCAGCCCGATGGCTTGGGAACAACTTTCTCACTTCTCCAGCAACTACTCACACAATAAAGATGTCCCCAACTCATGAAATGAGGAAAGACTTCTTTTTTATCACTAATTTAAGCTCACTGAAAAATACAGCTAGCTCTTTTACATAATGAAATCAAGTGGCTAGGTCAGAACATTTTCTGGTAAAAATCAGCATAGCTCCAGGGACCTCCGCTTGAGTGGATCTGAGCCAATTAACTCAGCCTTGTGTACAGAGGTCTGATAAGTAAGCCTGTGCTGGGGATTAAGTCACCAAAAAGAGTACAGACAGGGCCAACTTTTATCTGCTGCTGTTTGTGAGCAAAGGTGAAAAGATTCAAGCAAACCAAACTGGGCTAAAAGCCAGCTGGTATAACCTCACTGACTCCAGCAGAGTTACTCCAGATTCAGGTCTGCATAATGGAGGCTGCAATCCAGACTCCCCCCTGCAACTCTAAGGCATTTGACTTCATGCATTTGTTTTATCTGTTTGTGATATCAGATCTTGAACAAGCCTTTGCAGTAGATCTCAAGATTTGGCTGTTTTACCAGCATCCTCCAACTCTCCTTTTTAAAGGACACAAATACCTAATAGTTCTGCAGTCAGTGCACACCAGCCTCCCACACAGGGGAAACAGAATTATCTCCATATTGATGCTCCTCATCTCTGCAGTTTCTCCCTTTTTTTTTTTTTTTTTCAGATGGGCCTAGTTAGGGCTGTCTTTGCTTCAGCAAAGGCCATTGATGGTCCTGCAGGGACTGGACCATGCCCAGATCTGGAAGTCCACAGCAAAATGCAAACATAGGCTGTGGAAGCATAGGTGAACTGCATTCTTTCAGACAGACAGACTGGCCAATCTGTCCAGGTTTTAGTGACTGATAAAGTCTGACTATAATCAGGCTGTACTGTTAAAAAAAAAAGGCCTTTTCTGTTATCCCCACCTCAGTCTTCATTTTCCAAGAATAAAAGAGCTACTCCTCCCTGGTCTGCTCCTGTATAAGAGATTCTCTGCTCACCTTAGAAGCCTTTTCCTACACCCACCTCCACTAAAGTTCAGTCCAGAGCAGAGTGACCAGACTAGGCTATGGCACTGCAGATGTCATACTGGTTCCCTGGACAAAGGTATTCACACTTCCCTGGCCGGCTGCTCCTCAAGACACCATCAGGCACTGCATTTCTTTTCCAGATGCTTCATGCTAACAGTCCAATCATCCTGAAATCAGGCTAAATGCCCACATTTTCCTGTCCCCTATGCTACTGATAAGCTTGCAGCACCATGTTCCCAACCACACAGCCCCACTTTTCTCTACTTTGTTAAGTTTCATGCCACTTCTGTTACTCTACTTCTCAAGGTCATCTGGCCCTTTGTGTAGCATATCCTGATCCTCCTCTACTAATGGTGCCCTCTAAATGCTGACAACAACTTGCTTAAATGCGTCCCTACCAGCAGTGTGCATAGATGCTACTCAGTGTGCTGAGCACATTAATGAATATATTAAAGCAGGATCAGTTTCAAGACTAACCTGAAGTATCTGGCAAACGTCACCGTCAGTTTTCCTTCAAGCTGATACTTTTCCTATTTATAGTACACATTTTAGTCTCCCCCTTAGCCAGCATTGCAACATGAACGTTAACATCTTTAGTAACTCCCCATATGGCAACTATCAGATACTTACTAACGCCTAGGAGATCTACCACGGTTTCCCTGGCTATGAAAATTTACTATCTTAAAAATTATGCTGTGATATAACCCAATACTGGTTAAAGCTTGTTACATTTTATTCAATATTCCTCTGTCTCTCCTACCTTCCCTTTCATACTGTTCTTCCCACCAAAGTCTGTTAGTAAGCCTTACATGCTACTGTTACAAGTCTAGCAACCCTGTTGTTACTATTTGTAAATATAGGATTTTTTTTTTTCCTGTTCTCCAATCACAAGCCTGATTTCTCATTCACTCATTTGTTAGATATTCGTGGGATAAACAATTTCATGTGCCCAGTCTGAAAGACTTCTAGGACAAAAAGTGCCTTGTCCTCAGTGCCCACTTCCATCCATGAAAGTGCACAGAGCTCTCCAGATTTTGCTGGGCCATTTTCTCTCTTCCACTTCCGCCAATGGCTTTTATATTCTTTAGGGAAGGAGAATGCAGGCAGTTTGCTTCTAATTCCTGTGGCAGCCAAAGCAAGGCTACAGATTGTGACATAATGAAGAGATGCAGCAAAAATTTGTATGTACCATTCTCTATTGGGCTTAGACTGGGATTGTCCATTGTATGGACCACAAACTCCTTGCGCATGTCCACAGAAATCAAACTCTTTTCAAGACTTAGCTCTCTAGTTAACTCATACTCAGCCTCAGACCTGCTCAGCTACTGAGCAGGTCAGCAGCCTCCATTTGTGAACCCACGTAGTGTGGGCTTGTTTTGGGGAGGTCCTCCTCCCCTGAAAGGAAACCAAGCTCTGTTTCTTCCCTAGCACAGGACTCACAGGCAAGACCCCTGCCATGGGCTGAGGCCACTAACATGGTATTTCTTACTTCCTCCACCCCCTTCTGTTCTATTGCCAGCCTGGCAGACCTCTTTTTCAAGAACCTCGCAGCATCTGTCACCAGGCCCTTCCTTCCTCTGGAGAGGATTCTAAGTCTTTCTCTTCTAATTTTCATTTATTTATAATATTTTAACACAATTCTCTCTCAGACCTCCCTAATAAGATCAGGCTCACCCTAAGGTGTATATATGCACTAATACTTCCTGCCTGAAATTAACACTTTCAAGGCCGGAGCACGATTTTTGCACGAGGTTCTCAAAAACGTACTGAAGAACAAGGTGACTGACCATGAACTTTTCCTTATTGCATCACAGTGTGATGGTCTGGGTATTTACTAGAGAAAGCAAGCGCTTTGATGTTGACTTAAATGTTGTTCATTAACTTCTTTTCCATCTCCCATGTTTCAAACTATGCTGAAACAGTATTTGTTCCTTTGCAGAACATGTTATGTAAACTTCTGATGAAAAGTAAATATTTTTTTTGAAGGTACTGGTTATAACCGATCCTGTCTGAAACAGCTACTATAAAGGAGTAAAGAAAATTTCTCTTTTCTGACATCATTATGTTTAGGTAGGCAAATATTGATAGCCATTATCACATCAGGAATAGCTTCCAGGCAACCACTGGTTTTATACCTTCTGAAAAACAGATGAATATTTAGTGCTGTGTACCATCCCTTCTTCAATGACATATGGTTGTATTCTTTTCATAGGCTGTGAGTAGAAGATTTAATATTTGAACAAAATCTAAAACATTAGTCCACATCACGAACATTATACAAAGGCCAGGAAAACCACAATTCCAATCCTTGGCACCCAGCAGCACTGCATGGTCTTGTAAGTCCTTCATTTTAAGTCAGTACTTGTCACCTACAGATCTCTAGATGCATCACCAAACAGTGATCCAGCTTCATCATGGGGTAACCCCTATTCCACATGCAAAGAAACTGACACTGAAAGAGCTAGTGCCACCAGTCACTTCTGTAATGCCAGTGTTAGTCTTGCTTTGCCTCAGCGGTTTGCTCAAATGATCTCCAGAGATCTCTTCCAGATGAATTTCTATGATTCAGTGACTTGATTGGTTTGATTATCCAGGTTCCCCACTGGCTGCTGTTTTTTCCCATGTGCCAGCTCATTGGATCTCTTTTAACCCAACTTACGCAGTGAATCTGCCAGAGAGCTAACCTTACCATAATAAATGATTCATTTTCTGCTGGCATAGCTCCTTGCATCACCTCACCGCATGGTCAGATGAATGACGGAGGAATGCCAGAGAAGGGTGAGAACCTCTGGCTAGGAACAGGGGATGGGACCTCCCATTTCCGCAGCAGCTAGTGGCTACGTCAACTGGACTGGTAACGTCAACCTATGCCTCAGGGGCAGACATGGGAATTGAGCCTGATCCATTCTCCACGCCTGCCTCATTTCCACAACCTGTCACAGCATCACAGACATGGTTGAGTACCTCTGATGGACATCTGCCAAACTGCCCTGAGTTTCCTGCAGTTGGGAAGCATTAGGCATGAATTCTGGCATTCAGTCTGTAGGCACCAAGTGCAGTGGCAGTCCCTGAGTCCAGTGATTAATACCTGTTACTAGCACTACCTCCTTAATTTTACAGAATCACAGAATCCCAAGGGTTGGAAGGGACCTCAAAAGATCATCTGGTACAACCTTTCTAGGTAAATCATGACCTAGATGTCCCAGCACCCTGTCCAGCTGAGTCTTAAGTGTCCAGTGTTGGGGAATCCACTGCTTCCCTGGGAAGATTATTTCAATGCCTGATTGTTTCCATTGTGAAAAAATTTCCTCTTGCGTCCAACTGGAATCTCCCCATGAGTAACTTGTGCCCGTCCAGGTCTTTGAAAGAGGGATGTGTTTTTTTTTTCTGCTACAGGGGAGCAGTGTCTTGTCATGTTATGCCATGGTTCTCATGTTATGTCATGGAGTTTACCTCCTACTGCTGTCCATGACAGTGGTAGCACTGAATCTGGAGTCAAAAAAGGTGAAGGTGAGATGTGGACTGCATAAATGATGCTTCAGAAACCAAGAGAGACCTAAATGTATGAAGCCTCCTGCATCCCTGTGAGAGAGCCCTTCTCCCTTGCTGTCCTCCGAGTGTCTTGGAGGGGAGGGGGACCTTGTGAAACCCCATGAAAGAACTGAATGAAAATGAGCAGACGTCATTAAAATGATCCAGTGGACCTCAGTAAAAATGTACTTAGCAGTCCTGGCTGAGAGAGACACTTTTTCACACTCTAATGGCCACACAGCTCCCTAAGTGGAAGAAGGAATGTCATTTACTTCACAAAAGGGAAAAAAAAGTCTATGAGATCATTTATAATATTACTCACAACCATTATCTATCCCAAATCATTCTTATGCCTTGTCTGTGATACTGGCTGCCTTGCAGTGCTCACAGTCTCTCTTAACATAAAACCCTTTCTTATTCATTAATGGCATACCAACTGAAATATTTAAAGCATTTGCAGACAAATGTAGCTAATTGTATCCTAGATGCAGGAAGGCTCAGGGGAACGCTAACTGCTGCCACAGTCACATTTACCTGCCCTGGGGGAGGCTGTTGTTTCAGTAAAAACCCTGTCAAATACAGGTTGGTTAAATAAGAAAATGCTTTTCTACAAATAGAGCATATTTAGGCTCACATCCTGTGCTGACGCACTCATCTGAGTGATAAAAGCTTCCTGACCTCTCCCACATTCCACTGGCCTACTGCATCCTGGTGAAAGAGCTTCATCAGCTGAATGGCTGGCAGCACTCAACCCCCCTGCCCTGGATCAACCACTGAGGTATCCTTTGCTAGGGTACCTCAGTGGTTGAAGAAAGCCAGGGTTACATGGACTAGGGTGTCCTGATACAGATGTGGTCCTTAGTGCATGATTAAATTCAGGTGCAGAAAGAGAGACCTAAAATCTTGTTCAGGAAGCTCAGACAATGAAAGAAGACTAGATCTTTGTCGCCCTTGAGGCATACAGTTTCTTGCTTGATTTGTACTCAAGTCCTGTTTCCCATTCCCACACGAGACCAGCCTCAACCCTGATGTATGTGGCAATGGTTTCTCATGCGTGTCTCTAGCAGATACCTCCAGGCTCCAGCCCACCGCTGTGGCTGATGTAGTGAACATCTTGAACAGTTTCTTGCTTGTGCTAAGTCTTTAACAGCTGGACTAACCATTGCAGAGTAATGCCCAGTTCACTATGTGCAGGGCTGCTAAGGATTGTTCACAATCTCCTGAGTATTTCTTTTCTCACTCACTGCCTTTATTTGTCTGGGAATCCTACCCTGCACTTTCAAAAACATTTGTTTTGACTCTGAGTTCATGCTGCAGAGCAGGATTAATGTACTGCAGGGCCCTTGGGGAGTATCTGGGGCCTCCCAACAAGTCATCATCGTATTTTCTTCAAGGATCTGGCACAGCTGCGGGGCTATCAAGTGGGTGCTATTTAGCATTGCCAGGAACACGAGAAATGGTGGTGCGCCTATGTGAGGTAGGACATTCCAAAAGAAAAGCACTTTGAGGTGTGTCCCAGTGCTGGAGAAATTGCAGCTATCGCTCAGGTTCTCTGCAAAGAGCCCATGAACACAGCACATTTAAAATGACCACCACGTTAGCAAGACATTATTTGAATAGCAGACAACTGTGGAAACATTTGGCAAGAAAACATGTGGGAGATAACAAAGCAATTGCAAACTTTGGCTGCCACAAAGCAGAGTGTTTGAAAATCCTGCCCAGAAGGTCCTGAGGTGAAAATATTACATGTGGTGCCCCAGATTATTTGTGTGTATGAGACATTGACACTTTTGATGGTAATGACTATTGCTTTTCCCATGTTACTGGCAGTGCCCTAAACTGATACAAGGGCAAAAATATATTGTCTTGGCCAGCATTTATAACTGGAAAAAGCACGCCCTATTCTGCAGAATAAAAGTGGTTGAAGGATCTACTCTTAAGAATCATGACTCCAGCTATTTAGCAACAGCCATCTCAGGTCATGGTAGTGGAGCCTCAATAAAAAAGACATAATTTGAGAGGTGGGTGAAGAGCAGCTGAGAACACCATGGATGAGCATGGTTTAGTCCTAAACCTTGGTTAAGGCTCTCAGCCAAAGAATAAAGGAGCTGGTGAGGGAGGAACATGTTGTTCTCACTATCTGCCAGTGATTGCACATCTGCACTGCAAGTCAACAAAAGGGCATTTTTTTTTTGTACAATTATACATTGTGTAATAAGATAAGAATAAAACTAATCCAAATTTATCTAGAATTTCTCAGAATGGCTGTAGTCCCTGTAGACATAGCTGACTTTATAAAATGTGAAAGTCTGAGTCACACCAACAGATTGTACATGGCAGGGAAACCAACATGATGTAATAGAAATGTTTACAAGCCCAGTAACCCTTCTCCCTCCACCCTCCTCTGCTTTAAAAAGCCACTTAAGGCCATGGATCAAAGCAATGCAGTGGCAGCATGCTCAACACTGAAACAATAACAGCCCTGACTTCCTTAGACGTCATTAGTATGAGTTACCAGAGGATTTTTTGCATACAGTGAAGAAGGAGGTAGTATAATCATTTGCATCAAAGACTGGAAGTGAAGCTATAATACCACCAACTCTTATCACTAAAATATTGCTAAACATGATTAAACATGGTTCACTGGAAATATCAGAAGCTGACTACCCAGTGGGATCAAAAAAGCAGCAAACAGCTCAGAAATGTGCACTCAGTTAAAGCTTACCAGATGCAATCAATTTAGAGTAATAGTCAGTTCCAGTCCTTAATTCGTATCTTTATGAACTGAGTACAGATACACTTCTGTCTAATAGATTTCCTGCCTCTATTTTTTTCTTTCTTTTCCAAGCAACACACCACCTTTGGTTCCTTGAACTCTTCATCACTCCCTAGGAAGGCTGGATGTTCCTTTCACATTTCAAATTTGATATTGCTCTCTGGGCAGATCTCAGGCTTAGTAAGGGTGAATATGATGACAACACATTTAGGAGTTTGTAAGATATGTGACTTCACTGCTCATGACACTGAAAATAAATAAGAAGCGCAAAGTCAAAAGAGCCCATGCTGAACAGATTAAATGTTGCCTGTAAATGAGAATTTGTCACCCTGGGGATGTAACTTGCAGGGTCTTGTGGGTTTCCTTTCTGGCCCTGGTGGAAGATCTGTAGATAACAAAAAAGCTAGGAAAAAGTGCTAGGGGTATGTCAGCCAGCAAAATTGGTCTGGATTACTTGTTAAGGGAAGGTCAGTCAAACAGTATACATTTTGACAGCCAAATGAAACACCATGAAGCTAGGGATAAGTATAGGCAGCTTACCTACAGGAATGGGGGCTTTATTCTAGAAAGTGGTGGTTTAGCAAAGAATTTAGGTGAAAGGCTGGTAACCAAGACTACATAGGAGCTCTCAGGGTAATTCATAGCATAAAGGGCAATTTGAATCTCAAAGAAGAGCAGCAATATATTTAGCTGCCCTACTAATGCGCTGAAGAAAGCTCAGACAAAAGTAACAAGAGTGATCAGAGGTCTAGTAAATGTGAACTCAGGGGTAAAAGTGAAAGACGAGACTGTGTCTAGTCTGGAAAAGGGAAGATGGAATAGCCTTCAAATACATAAAAGGTAGCTGCAAAGGAGACTAATAAACTGTTGTCCATATCTGCTTGCAATAGCACAAGTAACAAGCTTAACTTGCAGCAGGAAAGATTTATGTTAGCCATCAGAAACATTTTCTAATGATAAGGACTACTGAGCACCAGAACATATTGCAGATTACCATAGGATTAAGAACTGGTTAGGCTGGCGATTTCCAAGCATTATTTTGCATCAAACCTCAAATGAGAAAACTGGCAGGGTTCTTCCTCCTATTGTTAAATGGCAAAATTGTTTTGTCTTAAAACAAAGAACCTTGAATACTGGAACTAATGGTGATGATGATGACTACTCACACAAAAGAAACTGTGCAGGGAATGCACCAGTTCTATTAAAAACAAAGGAAAAGTTAGCTTGGGAGTTAGCCACCTTCTGTAACAGTATTTAAGAGTAAGAGGATGCTGGAAAACTGGTTGGGATGTGACTAGGGTGTGCAGGAGCTGATATGATGGTAGAGGTTGGGAGGCTGTGCAAAGAGGAGTCATTGAAGAAAACTGTGATGAATCACTCTTAAAGCAAGCAGGAAATAAGTGGGTTTTGGGGTGAGTTCAGATGAAGGGGAACTAAGGACTTTTGTGGGGTAATCATGGAGTTATTGGCATGACACAGAGATGGGAGCAGAGAGGGCTGATGCGAGGGGCATGAGATAGATGATAGTAAAGCAGAGGACACAACGGGGCATTTGCTGCTGGGTTGCAGCTGCTTTTCCTTTTCCCATTCCTCCTCAGCCGTGGTGACCCCACAGTGTACACCTCACTGGAGTGACTCCCAGCAGAAGCGGCTGTGCACCTCTGAGGGAGGCTTAGACCCAGTCTTGGGGTGACGGTACTCAAGCAGACTTTGTTATGATTGCAAATACCTGCTGAGCAGCCTTTGTCAAATACATTGCTCTTGACAAGCAAAAAGTGATGCAGAGCTGCTGACAAAGGAAAGGGGGCCATCTTTCTGTTTTCCATGCTTCTTATCCTGTTTAAATTGTACCTGTCTGAAGCCTAAGGAAATGTGCACTGATGTAAATGTGTGTGTGGAATGGGGAGGTCCTGCTCTGCTGGCAGATGGTGCCCTCATTTACCCCTTTCCCGAGAGCCTGAGGGCATGTCCTCATGTTGTGTCACTCCTACCACCATGACCAAAATCCCTTATTGCTCATGTCTGGGAAATAGAGTCACGATCTCAAATGTTGCCACATCATCTGAGTAGAGAAATTCTAGGCCTCCCACTATGTACGTGTGGGTAGCACCTTTTCTTTTATTAGCTCAGAATACTTTCTAATAGGATTTAACCTTTGTGACATCCTTGAGGGACTGGCCTGCTATGATTAATCTGCATCTTGCATATAGGAAAATCAGTACCAAAGCAAGAAAAACCTAGCTCGACATCATCCTCTAAATCATTGCCTGAGCCTGGAAAAGAATACGCTATTTCTTGTTTCCCCGCACAGTGAGCTGCTCTAGCGATTAAAACACACTGCTAGAGAAGAAGCCAATCTGGAAATGCAACTCCTTAACAGTATCTGTACATTAAAGAAGGCTTTACTGCTATTGTAAACCTTGCCTGGACAGATCTCTACATCCTCTCAGCTCCTGGCCAGTGAAGACTTGAAATGTGTCTGGCTGAAGTCGCAAGGTCCAGTGCTGCCCCAGTTGTGTATATGCTGTAATTTCTGTTGGAGGGAGTCCCAGCCCATGCTCAGCACCCAAAGATTAAGAAATGTTCAGAACTGTAAAAATAGAAATCACAAAACAAGCTTGGTGAAGTTTGAAGGGCAGTTTTTGAACACCCCAATGTGGACGGTAAACCACAACAACAGTAACAGGAAAAGCAGCACCACAAACGAAAACCCAGTACTCCATCTGAAACTAAGTTCATTTAATAAACTAGAAGAAATTGCTCAGCAATGAAAAACTTCAGCACACCACCCTGACCACATAAGATACATGAGAACAAACAGACTTGTGGGCACACCTCAAGCAATATTAAAACAGCAGCCTTCTCCAAGATAGTCTCCACACGAGCAAGGTGATCTCACTGTCTGGTAGAAATAACGCTCATCAGCCAACTGTAATCAATCAATTTCACAGGAGTGCTTGCTATATATAAAAAGTGAGGTTGTTAAAATGTACAGGACGTTTGTGCCAGACCACTATCTTCTGACCTCAATGAACAAACAAACTGAAACTATTTCTCACGGGAACCAGTTTTAGGTTACAGATCAGGTAGTAACTTGGGAACTTCAGCAAAGGACAAATCAAAGCACAGCAAAACCTCTAGAAAGCATTTGCAATGATGCTTTAGGTTTGGTGGCAAAACTCCACTTGGGGGCATCTTTTGCAAAAGGGTCCAAGAAAAGAATTTTATTCTCACTGGTGACCTGGCAAAGCAACTTTGAAAGGTGGGTGATCCATGTTGGAGAGGCATTTCATGAAGGGGATGAAGGTCTACTTGTTGCAGAAGGTGGCAGGCAACCAGGAGCCCCTTTTTGATGCTTGGGACCAGTTGACTGATCATGAACAAGACTGTACATATAGAACATATAGACACACAAGTGTTGTATCAGCAAATGGTAAATTGCAACATTTCTTACTCACCATGTAAGAACTAATTTTCCGTGATTTGTATCAAACAGTTGATGGGTGGAAGTGGAAAGTCAATTAAAAGTACACAGATCAGATCTTTTAACATCATTTGCTATTAATAATAAAGGCCCCCAGCTGCTTCAAATATGCTCAGTGTTTTGTGAGGAAGATTGAAGAGATGAGGCATCAAAACAAGTTTTGTACTTACATCTAAAGATCGG
>JAVHNF010065801.1:66443-87406 GCA_034783455.1 Micropsitta finschii
AGTCCCCATGGGGGTGTCAGCACCCCAAGCAAAGCATATATAGAGGTTTCTGCACTTCTCAAAAAGGCAATCCCCCCAGCAGGAGACAATGAGTCACATTTTCACCAACAGCAACGGCACGCTGAGAGCAAACACAGAACACGGTGCCATCCTGCAGTGTGCTGGGTTTTGGCTGTGCCCTCCTGAATTCAGCTGCATTTTCCGGACCACTGAAAGAAACTCTGGCACTAATTTTTATTTATTTAAAGTAAAGAGGGTTTGGCCTCGTTTCTCAAGCCAAGTAGGCCACAGCTCTCTCAAAATGATGGGCCTCAAGGGAGCCAGGGGTAACTGAGCTAGTCAAGAGACTAGCAGAATTTATTATTATGTAGCACTCTAAAGGTTTTCTCCAGATATAAGTGAAACATGCACTTCGTTAAGTTTTGCTTGCTCGCTCACTGGTGTCACGAGAAAGTAATGCTTTTTCATTTATGCCTATGCAGTCACTGCTGGGTTTGTGAAAGGAAGCTGATCTTGCATTTCCTGCGTTCTACATAGTAGAAAAGAAAGAATTTGAGCTTGGTGAGAAATTCTTTCTTCTGATAAGCAGTGCATGTGGAGATACAGCTTCAGGCACATTCCTTCCTAACTGCGCAGCATTTTTAACGTAATTAAGCACAGTCACTTGTGAGGACAATCATGAAGTGTATAGCATAAACAGATCTCTGTTAAGCTCTCTTTTGTCTTTCAACAAAAAAGGATACCATACTTTTTAAACACTTTTACAGATTTTTTAAGAAGTAACAATGTGTTTGGTTTAGAATGTTTTACCCTTTCCCTGAATGATAAAGTTCTTTAGAGCATTACCAGAAAGTTGTCTCTTAGATTGTTGCATTTCATTAAAAGTTATGATCCTGAGCAAGACTGAGCAGAGGCAGCTAGTCTGTAGCAAGCCCCAAAACCATGGTTCTCTAATAAAAGCCTTTTCTATGTATGAGACACATTATCTCACATCAAGATCTAATTTCATCTTCCTGCTATGCACATCCAAAAGATGTACCCATTCATTCATTTCTATCCTACTTTCACAAGAGCTGACCTGGTTTGTAATTGTTTTGCTTCCATTTGTATCAGTTTAATGATCTTAGCTGCAAAACCCAGTTAAAAATAGTAATAAAAAAAAGGAGTAAAAAAAAAGAAGTATCCAATCCTTGTTGAAACTAAAAGGATGAACTGCCTGGCCAAGGTAGAGCTAGGAAACCTCTCTTGAAATGTGCTGTTTAACTGATATTTAATCAGCAACAGACTCACTGGGACCCGCTACATAAATTATTGGATGAACAGGCAGGAAACTTGAATATTATTCCCAGATTAGGTATGGACCTTCTGGAAGTCAGCTATGATCACTTGGGACTCTGTTTTCCTGTAATCATGCTTTTTGGAAAGTGATTTGAAGCCTTCAGGTGAGAAATACTTGGCAAGTGTTACACATCAGTAATAAAAGTAGGCCTAATGACCACAAATTTTTCCCCTGCATGCTTCCCATGGGACCAGCACCAACCCATGGAGACTGTTCTGCAGCATTTTGCTGGTGTTTTTACACTATGAGTTGTTGCAAGATGGGCTCCAGTTGCTGGTTTATCATTATAAGCCTGTGCTGAGACTTGTGCATCTAAATACCGGTGGAAATCCAGTCACTGGTGGAGATTTTCTTATTACCTGTGCTCTCCCCATTGCCAAATAAGCACTTGACTCCTGGTTGCCGCAATGACATTTTTTACAAGATGCTGCTGCCTGTGAGACCAGAAAACTGTGCTAATGACCCATGTCCTTGTTCTCTGCTTCCCTTGCTTACACCTCTTGTTTCTTCACACTCAAGTACGGAAAGGAATTGAGGTTAATATTCCTGTCCTTGAAATGGAATCTATCCTTGCCCCACAGGGCAATTAATGAAAACAGTTTGGATACAGAGCCTTTCATCTCTAGGTCACTGGTTTATTTAGTAGGAGTCAACAATGACTCACACCATTAATTTGTCTGCTGGGTGGCAAACACAGGACGAAATGGCTGTGCTAGCCTAGATTACAGGCGTTTGCCTTGCAAAAACACTGCCACAAGTTAACACCCCTACTGCTCTTTGAGGTGAGGAGTTGTGGTGGCTACAAGACTTCTGGTACCACAGGTCCTCCTGCAGCCTACCTGCAGGCACACACCAAAGCTACACATGGCCTGTGCTGCTTTTCATACTACTAATTCTAGGCATATTTAGATACACCCAGCTATTATATGTCAAACATTAGCCTTCGTTCAAATAACAGGGAAAGTTATGCCGTGCACTCTTACTGGGAGAACTGCAGGTCAATTATATATTTGTCTATCAAATGATTTTAAAGTCTAGAACACGTTCAGCAGCACAAATGCAGCAGATGGGTCAAATGGATGTAGGTATCATATCTGGTTTTCCTCACTGGTAGATGCTGACAAGTAGAGAGCTCTTGGGGTATTATCATATGCTGAAGGCATCTGAGAGTAATTTCTCCCAGATTCACCTGTGTATCTTATGGGGAGGCTACCTCGCAAGGCAGACACGTGTATATTCTGTGTCATCTATTTCAGGAGCCTAAATATTGAATTTCTGTGGAAGAACAAATCTCTCCCTTGCCTGTAACACAAGTAGGAGAAAGCACCTTTGTGAATGCTTCTACTACACCTCCAGTTACCTGCTCTGAGACTGAGCTCTGAGAAAACGGTTGTTAGGGGAAGAATAACCATACGCTGTGTAGACAGCACCATCCCCCTACAATCCTGACCCTTGTTATAGGGAAGGCTGCGTATATTCAAGCTCACAGGAACTTCTTCCATTCGCAGGTAGGCTGTGGGTAGGCTTTCCAACCCTGACAAGCACACTCAGCTATTGAAAATAAAGAGAAACCTGTAGCTTTCTTTCCCATGTCTCTTTAGAGCAACTCGAAAGCCATCACCAGAGTCAGGCTTGCTTACAGTCATGCTGTGTCTGAAAGCAAGGGGAGGCAGCACTAGTGCATTATCATCACTCACAGAACAACGATTACGTCTGAGCAGATACCACGGGGAACATTAGTCCAAGTAAATACCAACTGCTGGATCATAAAGGTTCAAGAGAGCTCAAAGTGCTTAGTGTTCATCATCTGATTCTTAAGGGATTTGTATTTATGCCACGTTAGTAAGTGAACATCATAACCCACGATTCCTTGCCATACTGTACAGCAATATTTTATGCATCTGACTGCAATAACACTGATGTTGCATTCAATTTTTAACTGGCTTGTGGAGGCAGCTACTTTTCTACCCTGGACACTCTCAGGCTGGAGCACAGGGCAGACAATGGAGCTGTGAGATCTGAGAAATCTCCTGTGATGATCTTGCAATAATCCTCATAACATAAAGTGCTGCTGTGGTGGCTGGAATACAGATGAATAAATGCCTTGCCTGAATGCTTCTGTATTTAAGACATATTTTCGAGCCACCGCACACTTGTCCATTACACAGCAGGAGGGGCACTGAGGCAGAGCATAATCAGTCAGCACTTTCAAACTTCTTTTAAGCACTTTTTAAAACATTCAGCTCATTTATCCTGCAACCAAAAAGGGCTCTTGGAGCCTGGCAGCACTACAGATCATTTTATATTGCAGAGGACAGCTCTTCTAACAACCACCATCACCAAGTTCTTAAATATTAATTTAGAGATCGCCTTTTAATTGCTTATGTTTTCTTTGGGGGGGAATAAGTAATTCTGAGAAATGTTGTCTTTTGGTGCAAGAGGAAAATTCAAAGAAAGAAACCTTAAAAGCAGCAAGTTACTTATTGCTATAAACCATTCCCAAGAAACTTGGCCATTGCTGCTGCTGTTGTGACATTAGTGAGACTTCCCTGGGAAATGTGGAAGAACGTACCCTCTTCCTGCCCCTGCACATGCCATTACAGATCAAGGGCTACCATCCTGGGAGCTTGATGTTTGTTAAAGAGCGAAGAGCACAACAGTGTCTGTGGTTCTGACAGAGAAAGGGTCTCAGCCAGGCATGGTTTGCTGGAAGAGTAATAACCTCTCAAGCCAACTGACAAGAGTTGGAAAAAGACAGTGTTTTGCAACACCATCTCCCTCCTGCCGGTGTGAAGGTAATACACCATTCGCTTCCCTGCCCAGCCAGCTGTAGACATCTGGATTAACGTGCCAAATAGACTGCAAATTCACTTTCCACATGACAGTCTCCTTAATTTTTCTTGCAAATTTTGGAGATCTCCGCATTCTGTTTGATTTCACAAAGGGACTTTGTAGGTTCACTATCTGTGAACCCAAAGCTCTGCTTTCTCCCAGCCCCTTCAATATGCAGACTAAAAGTAAGCACTCAAAGACATAGTGCTGCTTAAAAACATGCAATACCAACACCTGCCATTAGTCTGATGTTCTCCCTACTAAAGATACTCTGAAAATTACTCACTGCACTGTTATGAAATTTGCTCCCAAATAAATCAAGTAAAGGCTATAAACTTCTCTAGAGCCATCTTCTTTGTAATCAGATTTCACGGCTTTCTTCAGCAACTGCCTAATCTCTGTACATGAGCCTCAGTGGCAGAGGATTTGTAGGCGTTGAATAGAATACAATTGTGTTGTATCAGCTAGCTCCCCTTCCAGCTCTGAGACTGGGCACCAGAGAAGGAAAACATGTCCCCAAAATCTGAGCTCTCAGACAATTAGAACCAAGTTAGATTCTTAATGTTCATCTCTTTTCGCTTCTTTCACGATTTATCACAACAGGATTCTGTTAAAAAGAAATCAAGTTCTTAGCCTGAGGTCCTGCTCCTGAAGTAGCCAGATAAAAAAAATGCTTTATGGAGAAGCAAATTCACCTGCTCCTCCACCTTGCTTAGAGAAAAGAAGTTGCTGCTGCTGGTAGCTCCCACATGAGTACTCTGGCTCCTCCTGCTCTTGGAAAGGACTAGCCCATTCATCTGTACCTGCTCAAAGCCAGCCAAGGCTGAGGTGCAGCCCAGGAGGTGCAGGATACATGGTCCTAAACCCACTGAATTAAGGCAGCTGAGATTGAAAACTCAATTTGACCTATAGCATTTCTTGGCCAGGGCATGCCATAATATGCCAAACAAAAAAGCCAGCCACATTCAAATGCCCAGCTGTGTGGTGAGGCTTTTCCTCTTTTACTCTTTTATGTCTGAGAAGTCGGAACACTCAGAGAGCAGCCATGAAAGCTGCCACCACACCACTTGTTTCGCTGCTTGGTTCCTCTGGTAGTGCACTTGGAGGGCTTATGCCAATACTAAGGGTGGTTTCCCTGATCCAGTGCTGTCTTTTAGCATGGCCGAGGGGCCCAGAGCCCACTGGACCTGGGAATGTCCAGAGCAGCAGCAGCAAACTGGGTCTGAACAACGTGGTCGTGAGAGCTGATGTCAAGTGCTCCTGCCTGCAGCCCCTGTCCCTCCTCAGCTGAGCCAGAGGCTGTGCAATAGGAACTTTCCACGTTTCCATGCCTGTTTCCCAGCTAGTTTTTAACTCGGGCAGACGCTTCCTGTCTATAAACAAGGATCACAAAAGCACAAGATGTCCTTGTGATGACCCTTGGTGCTTGTCTGGGAGAAGCCCAAAGGGTGGAAGGGCTCAAGGGCATGCAGATAAACCTGGGTAAATGTGCAAGTCCACCCATCCTGTGCCCTGTATAAACAAACTCCAGGGACATGGCACAAACACGGCAGCATCCCTTCCTCCATGCCAATACAGAGCAGATGATTAATAGATACAGTGAGGACACAGCAAATGGATGTCACTGATTGAAGCTGGGAAGTCCTTTCCCCTGGTGACACAGAGGCTATACAGGAGCTCCTACATCCCAATTGACTGGTTTCGGTTGGAAGGGACCTTAAAGCTCACTCAGCTCCAATCCCTTGCCACAAGCAGGGACCCCTTCCACCGGAGCATCTTGCTCCAAGCCCCTGTGTCCAACCTGGCCTTGAACACTGCCAGGGATGGGGTACAGCTCAGGAGACCAAGTGCAGGAGAGTTTTGAAGTGTTTGCATGTGCTGAAGTCCAGCCTGGTTGATTCAGTGGCAGAGCAGGTTCACAGGGCCTGGAACTTCTGCTTTAGCAGATGTGACTATGGCAGAGTCTCTGCCATGGACCTAACTTCTGGGTAGCTTCTGGAAACAGTGGAAATGGTCAAGGGAAGCTTTTCATTTGCTGGTGCTCTGAGGCTGAAGCTCAGGATCTGCAGCTCAAGAAGCCTCCTGGAAAGAGGTGTAGAGCGCTCAGCGCAGCATCACTCAGTGGACCTGGCTGCACCAAGCAGAGACAGAGAGAAGTGCCCACTTCTGGGGCTACTTGAGGGCTAGCTCAGGATCTGGCATTATTGTGATTGTTCAGAAGATAGCTCTGAATCTTCCAGAGGCCTCTTCCCTTTAGCACTGTTCTGCTGCCTGGAGATTGCCATTACTCAAGGTAGTCCCACTGTGACCTGCGAGGCATTCCTGTAGCAGGAGATGGCAGATGTGCCATGCTGATGCCCCCGGGGAGTCCCAGCTTCCCAGAGAGGCAGATCCAGATCCATGTGGCAGATGTGGAGCCATGCGGTGTAGGGATGCTCATGGCAGGTGGTAGGAATGGGTCCTTGTGCTCAGCATCCACTGCACAGTGCCACAGAAGAGAACATCCCTCAGCCCTGGGGAGAGGGCTCAGGTGGAGCACAGCAGGATTAGCTCGGGCCTCATTGGGATGTCCAAGGAGATGTGTCCTCTGTGGCACAAAGGCCAGGTTTGTGGGGGCTGGCTGGGGTGCCAGCTCTGGCACCTGGCTGCCGCGGAACCTCCAAATCCCAAGAGATTGGAGGTCTCCCAGCCCAGGCTTAGTCCAGAGAAGGGGAATGAGCTGTCAGTGGCCTTGGGGTGACTGCAGCTGGCAACACCGCACAAGATTTGATCTCATTTACCCCCCACCATGCTGGAACTGCTCCTGTCCCTGTGTCCCAGCCCAGCACCGGCCTCACAGCCCCCAGCACCAGTGAATCCTGATCTCAGCTTTGTTTCTTTCTCTTTCCCCCAATTTCTCTCTCTTTCCAGGAAGTCTGCAGTGAGTTATGGTGTCTGAGCAAAAGCAACCGCTGCATCACTAACAGCATCCCTGCTGCTGAGGGGACCATATGCCAAACCAACACCATTGAAAAGGGGGTAAGGAAGCCCGGGGCACCGTAGCGAGATGACAGTGAGTGGCTGAATCGCTCTTCCAGTGATAACTGGGATTATTGTTTGCATTGGTGAACACAGAGCTGATTTAAGAGCACCCACCAGCCTATCCTTCCCTGCATCCCGGAGCCTGGAGCCATCCCCATTGGCAAGGAGAGAGGCTGGGATGTGCCAAGGAGCCCGGGGATCCGTAATCACCCTGTAGTACGGATCATGCAGCATGTTGCTGGAAATGCAGAATACGAAGTCCCTGCTCCAGCGAGCTCCTGGAAGCACAACACAGTGGCCTAAAGCGATGCTGTGTGCTTTAGACGAGCATCTTGTCCACAGAGCCATTAGGGTTGGAAGGGACCTCTGGAGATCATCGAGTCCAACCCCCTGCCAAGGCAGGGCCACCAGCTTCTGTTGGGTGGTGGCTGTGCCCTCATCCCAGACTCCTGGTTCTTTCCTCTTCCCAAACCCCCTGTGGCTGTTGTGGCTTCACCTCTCCTACCCCAGGAACCCACGGTGGGTGATTTCAGGCCTGGATCTGGTGGCAGTTTCTCAGACAGTGCCTTCGGGCTCCTTCCCTGCCTCTTTCGGTTTTCTTTTCTCTCTTTTTTTTTCATTTCCATTGGCCAAGCACTTGTTACGCAGGTTATGGCCAGCGCATCCTGTGAGGATGCCTTTCATTACACATCCTCCCTCCCTACCTGCCCCCAGCTCCTATTTGGTCTCATAGCTATGTCCATGCTTGCTGCAGGACAGCGAGCCAGGGTCTGCTTCCAGCAGGCAGGGTGCAAGGGCAGAGCCCACCACTGATGCTCTCAAGAGCCCTGAGTGCAGAACCAGAAGCCCCAGTTACCTCCAGTGTGGAGCGACAGCAGGATGTGCCTGCAGAGCGTGGAATCCTGCCTTTGGAAAGGCCCTGTTGTGCTAGGAGGTGGCTCTACGAGTGTCCTGGGAGGCCATGGATCATTTTCCCTGCTGGTTGTGCTCGGAAGGAGCCGGGAGAGGCCGTGCCAGCAGCTCCGGGCTGGGTTATCAGCCCCTGGAAGGAGCACACAGCGGTTCCTTCCTTCCTGGGATTATCTCCGTCCCTGAGGCGTGGTGTCCGGCACAGTGCCCGGAGAACGGCAGCAGGGCTGGCACTGTCCCGCTCCTTGCATCACTGGTGGCTCCAGGGGGTGCAGGACGCTTTCCAGCTCCAAGGGAAATCGTTCATAGGCAAGTTCCTCTGAGCATCTGTCACCCAATAGGATGGGGACAGGCGGATTCTTTAAGGCAGAACAGTGACACAGCCATAGAATCATAGAATCATAGAATCATAGAATCATAGAAGAGTCAGGGTTGGAAAGGACCTTAAGATCATCCAGTTCCAACCCCCCTGCCATGGGCAGGGACACCTCACTCTGAACCATTCCACTCAAAAGACTTGATGATCTCAGAGGTCTTTTCCAACCTCGTTGATTCTATGATGCTATGAATTGGAGCTGGCTGGAAGCATCACCACCTCAGCAGAGAAGGATGGGCTGGAAAGCGGTCATTCCTGTCACCCCAAGCTTGATTTTGATAGCAGTGTCTAGCTGCTGGGGACAGGTATTACTGCAGAAGAGAAGGACAAACACAAGGCAGCCTTGGGAAACCTGAAGGCCAGCGACAGCACTCTGGCAATTCTTCCTTTGAGCTACTATCACTCTGGGCTCACTTAATTAAAATCAATAACTGCATTTGCTGTGATTTGGATTTTAGGCCTTCACTGAGCAGTTCTAAGGCTTCCTTTCACGGATTCACCAATGATAAAGTCAATAACTTAAAATTAGCCAGGCCTGCTGTAAATGTTGTAAAGCACCTCTGAACACAGGGACTGCGCAGGCATTAGGGTTTTAAACCAGCAGCCTGCTGGTGCTGTTGGCTATAGAACAAAACCATTTCCAATACTCCAAAAGACTATACTGACTATATTAAAAGACTATATCCAATCAAACACGGCAGTTTGGGAGTGTTTCGTTCTGGTTAAACCTGCTAGGACAATAGGGACCACCTGCAAACTGAACCCAGAGTCAATCAGATGACAAGCGCTGACTGTTGTCTTGCCACCAAAGCATGCGAAAATCAACTGGCCCTGAAACTGTGCCATTAAGAAAGGTTTTGTCCTTTCCACGGCTGGCCTCGTGTTTGAGGTTGTCAGACCCGTGTTTCCAAGCCACTGTTTGCAGTGGAAGCTTAAAAAGAAGGTAGAGTTTCTCTCCCCATCACTGTTTCAAGCAAAGCACAGAAATTGAGAGACTTGACTTAAAATGCTGCGATCTGACGACACTCTGGGTTTGTGCCTGGGTTATGCTGTTATCTGGCAAGGCCACGGCATCTATTCCAGCACAAATCTGGGTTTATTCGATCCTGCCCTGAAACCTGACCTTCATTCATCTCTAAACCTTCAGTAAGCATAGGTCTGTTGTCTGTCTTCTTTCCACAGAACCTTCCCTTGTGCTTCCTGCATCTCCCTGGGTCCCAGCCAGGCCTGGGAGCACCGAATAACCACAAGAAAGATTGCTCCTTGAGATCACCACCCAGGAGCAGGAAACACTATAAAGCCTCTCGGGCGGGCCTGTTTTTACTGATGGAACCGCCCTACTTAGCCTTGAATGGATCCAGAAATCCAGCCAAGAGCTTCTCCTCGTCAGCATGAGCTACTACGAAGAATCACCTCATTCCACTGAGGCAGCAAAAAGCCTTAAAGGATGGCTTCTTTTGACATACGCACATAGCAACACTATTCAGATCAGCAGAGAGCACAGGATGTGTGAACCAAGAGGCACTAAAGGGCAGAGATTTCAACTCCAAGGATTCAAAGATGTCCAGCCTGCTTGTCCACAGAAGGGAATTAAGAACTGAGAAGGTGACTCCGAACAGGGTGGGAATCTAGATGCCCAGAGAGATATCCCTCTGATGCGGCTACCCCGAGGGTGGAAAACTGGGAGAATCCCTGCACTGTTCAGCACAGTATTTAATTACCTAAAGGAAAAACCATGGACATAGACTTGAGGAGATATACCTGATAATAAATCTATGACGCAAGGCAATGTAGAAATCTGTGCTTTTGAGTTTATTACCTGACCTCCCTGCTGAGCATCCCTGCACGGCTGCAGGATGAAATAAATTGGTCTAGCTAAAGAAACTGTAGGAAACATTTGGCTATTCCCTGTTCTGAAATGTCAACCTGTGATACTTCCGACGGTGTCTCTCTCAAGTGGAGAATGGCGCAGTCGTAGCGCACAGATCAAGACACTAGGAATGCCACTGGAAGTGAGGAATGCCAAGGGGAGCAGACCCCAGGCCAAGACCTCTGCACTGGAAGTGCAAAAGCATTTTTGTCCTAAAGCTGACTAGAATTGAAAAAGAAGAAAACAACCTTCATTAAAATACTCTCCTGAGAGATGTGCAGCATGTAACAGCTTAAAGGAGCTGCTTTTGCTTAGAAATACAGCCAAGTTCCCATATTTCTAAAAGATTAAGGACTTTTTCATCCTTTATTTCTACATTTCTTTTCTTTTCCTTTTTCTTTTGAAAAGCCTTCCTAAGAAACTTAGCATGGAAAGGTGACTTCGGTGCACAGGAGATGGGCACCACGCTGTTCGTTAAAGCAGACAAATGAAGGGCTCATCCTGCAAAGTAGCTGAGCACCAACACTTGCTGCCAGCCCTAGAACAGCTTCTGGCTTGCAGCACTTAACACAATTGAACCACAGAGGCCATTACTGTGTGGGTTTAGACCCAGCCTGGGTCTCTCTGACTTCATTAATGCTTCACGTGAGCAAAGGGTGAAGGTCTGCACAGATCCTTGCAGCCTGACAGCCTCACCGCTTCCAGCCGCCTGAGGAAGAAGACCCAGCACCCTCTATACTCCCGTTTATTGTGAAATACAAATAGCACCATCAACAACCCTTGTGCCCTGCACCTATGGGAGGAGACCTTCCCTGAGCCTAAGTGCTGGCAATGGAATTCCAATGCATTCAGAAAACCTCATGCCCACAATTAGCACTTTATAATACTGATATTAATCAAAGCTAAACCCTGTTCGAGGGACGCTAACCACACATTTTAACCTGAAAGCGTGATGGGTTAAGAGTAGATGGGACACATTCAGCAGACTCCCAAGGCCAGGTTTTGAAGCAGAGGACCACCACCACCAGGTCTGCAGAACAGCAGCTCTACAGCCACCTCTCATTTGCAGGCACAAGCCAGCAGATGGTTTGCAAAGCCAGGAAAGCAAACTCAAAGCACCCACTCTCCCTTTGACGACTTCACAGGCAGGAGTTGTGCATGGAAAAAGCTGTGCGTGTACATCATTAACAGATGCAGGTCCGAACCCTTCCACTTTGATTATTTCTCTTCAACTGCCTTGTTTCTGATGCCTTTTCAAAAGGAGCAAAGCAGATTCTTACTATTTATTCAAGTGCTTGAAGGAAGAATATTCCTGGTGGGTCTTGAGCTCCCCCCATTGACTTCTCAGTAGCACCTAACATCCAGATCTCTCATTTCAATGCTCTACCACTGCCCAGACAAGCTTTTCTGGGTGGAACGTTGGATCCTTACAAGGATGCAGATGCCCTCTGTTGTGTGTATGCTCACAACTTGGGCACTACCACTGCGAACAGAAGTTATTGCTATGACCAGCCCTTCCTAGAGAGCACTGCTACTCACTGAAGAGCCTATTTCCTTCTTTCTGTAGTGAATGAATAATCATTTCTCCCTAAGCTCTTCCCCTCTCACCCTGGCCAAGTCTCATATGACCCAGAAGACTCTTCCAATCTCAGAATCGGAGCGCAGGGTTATTAGGGCTCTGTATTATGATGGTGATATTCTTAGTAGTGCCAAAATCTATGAATGAGCCAGACTTCATTTGCCACCAGCACTAAACCATAAAACTCTGAGCTGCAGGCCATCTGCATGGCACCCAGGTGACTGGCTATCAAAACAGCTTTTCAACAGCCTCCAGCGTGGCTCAGTCTCCATGAAGTCTCCATTGTTAGCGCTGACAATGGGTGTAACCATGCTCATGGCTAAGGACTTTGACTGTCTCCTGGCTTATGACCAATTTCTAAGGCAATTCAAAAGCAGACACTTGTTATTTTTTCTGAGGAAATTACCCTTCCCTTCCTTTCCCTTCTCTTCATTTTTCTTGCTTTCCCTTCCCTTCCCTCTTATCCCATCTCATCCCATCCCATCTCTTCTCCTTCCTTTCCCTCCCATCCCCTCCCCTTCACTCCCCTTCATAAATCTTCCCTAGGAGTTTCTACCTCAATGCCTTCCCATGGTATGTTATGCTACATCATTAAGAACTATTTTATGTGGTTTGGTTTTTACTAATCCCCAGACTAAGCTGAGTAATACAGAGGAAAGGACTGTCTTAACGAGACCAGTTGCTTTTATGCTGCTTATATTGGAGAAAGCAGTCCAAGGCCTTTCATGTGGAAGGTAGGGAAGCTTGCTATCATCCATAAGCTCTCTGTATAGCTGCTCACTGGCCTGGAGGGAGCCATAGTTCAAGCATGCTTAAACCTTTATTAAGCAAGTCTTTCACACTTCTATGTTTAGAACAGTTTCCTGCCCCTTCCTCAAAATCTCTTCTTGGAAACCACTTCACTCACAAAGGTTTACCACACTGCTGCTGTTTCAGATACTCCGACACAGTCTCCTAGAGAGTGGAATGGTTGCCCAAAGAGCTCTAGTCAACCCCTTCAATCTGTCCCCAGCACAGCTGAAGAGTAATATCTCGAGAGCTGAGTATGATCTGGTATCCTGAGGGAGAAAAAAACACCCGCACAGAACAAACCACAGATGCAGGGCTTATACTGTTAACACTAAGCCACTGGGGTGCACAGGAGGATGCTAACGTTGAGGTCCTTTCCTCTCTAGAACTGAGCAGTCGTCTTCCTTCTTCTTTCTCCAGAGTTCAATCCTTCCTTTTTCTCTCAGCTGTCAACAGCAACTGCCAACATGGCAAGCCCTCACCTCCCTGCTCTCTCCTCCACTTCATCTTTGAGGAAAGCAAAGCTAAGCAAGATACTGCATTATAGTGCTTCCAGATTACCATTCGTGTTCCAAGTTGAGACCGTCCCAGTCATCCATTCTTCAGAGATTCAAAGCACAGTTTGGGTTTGAAGGGGCCTCTGAAGGTCATGCAGTCATGAAGGCCTCTGAAGTCATGCAGCCCCCTATGTAATGAGAAGGAACATCTTCAACTAGAGCAGGTTGCTCAGATCCACATCCAACCTGACCTTGAATGTCCCCAGGGATGGGGCATCCATCACCTCTCCGGGAACCCGTGCCAGTGCTTCACCACCCTCATCGTGAAAAAAAGTTCTTCCTTATCCTTAGTGTGAATCTACCCTCCTTTAGATTAAAACCATTACCTCATCCTTGCTCTAAGGGAACTGTGATATTAATAATCAACAGCAGAGAGAGCACAGAAGGGAAAAAAAATCCTCTCAAGTGACATAATTTGCCTTGGACATTTATTCGTCAGGGGGCTCGGCACATTGCCATCAGTGCTGAGAAAAAAGGTATTTTGAGTATTTATTACATTCTCTGACCTTTCTGGAGCTGAAGGATGCCAAGTGCAAGATGAAAACCCACCAGCCTCCAGACGGCAACACAAACCCTTGAGCTCGTGATATTAATTCCTGTTAAGAATACTAAGGGTAATGATGTTTCTCATCAGGTAAAAGGTTAGTTCGAGAGGGAGGGAGAACAACCAGCCAAAGGGAGGAAACAAACAGGCAGTTTTGGCTGGACTATGATCAAAGTACAGAGGATCGTTTTAGCCCCTGCATGTTATGTCAAACCTCAGTAATTGCAGTGACCATGTTGTTTGAAAAGCAGATTCATGCCCAGCTTGCATTAAACCAACTCCACACGCTCAGGAGAGATAATGCATTTATTCAGACCTGGGTGCTCAGTGAATTGTTCCACAAATCAGGAACGCCCAATGCCAGCTTCTTCCTTACATTTATACACAAAAGGCACAAGGCAGTACACTCCCACTTACATTGACTGGTTGGAATCTGCATATAATTATAATATTTGCTGTGTCATCCCTTCTAATCACTACGCATGCTCAGAGGAGGAGTCTTCACCTGGGACAGGGTCTTTTTGACCTGTGGGTGTGATTTTTCGTATTATAATGAAGTAATATTCCTGAAGTTCACTTCAGGAAAAGTTAGTTTCATTGCCAAGTTGGTTAGTCAGATGGTCCCTTTGCCAAGCTGTCAAATAACTCATCCTTGCTACAACCCATCCCAGATGATCTCCTTTGATCCTTCTAACCAAATCAGGACCTTGTTTTATTCATCAATGCCTTAGTTAATGAAGGTCATCTTGACCCAGGCTCAAGATGCAGTAACTATGACAACCAGCCACAGATGTACAATGTATTGCATCAACCGTGTCCACTTTCTTACACACTGGTACTGAAATAAGAACCTAACTTAGATTTGTTTTTCTCTGTAGTGAATGTAAAGAACTCTTGGTCTAGAACTCTTTCTTCGCTAACGTTGGAATAACATACATCTTTGTGAGCACCACAGGTAACCATGGTCAGAAAGCGAGTTAATTCAGTTGTCTCCCACTAGGCTCATTTTCAACACCGGTGGCATTACAGCTTTTATACGTGATTATATTTAGCATTAGTAAATAGCAGTAGCATGGCATGGGAGGGATAACTGGCCCTTATTACCTGCTTAGTTACAAACTCCTACTGAACCTTACTAAACCATTCTGTCTCTTGTGGAAAATAACTCCCATCACTCAGGAGCTTGCAGGGATTGATGTGGTGCCATGAGTGAAGTTCTCAGATGTTAAACCAGGCCAACCCCTTGTGACTGGGCACAGAAAGCTGCTGTCGCCATGGATAAACCCTGGCTTGCTCCGCAGGGAGATAACCAGGTTCTTGGGACCTCGGCATGCATTCCTCAGCCAAAACCCACTCCTGCAGGGAATGGCCACACAGGATCCCTCCTGCTCCATGCCCTGACATAGGCTCTTCCCACTGCTCAGGCCTTCAGTCCTGACAATTACTGTGATTCATGGGAGGAGAATAATCAATTCAGAGACCAGTGCAATGATAAGCAGTACCAAATGCTGCAGCATTCCCTTCCTTTAACCTTGGGATGTGTAAGGAAAGGGAGCTCCTGTCCTGGCTAATCTGTTCTTAAGCCATAATCCGTTTTATTATAGAAGAATCCATATTATTACAGAAGCGCCGTGCGCATCTCTGTGCATGAGACCAACGGCAGAAGGGAGCAAGGTCCCCTGCCACCGCAGAAGGCAGCACACACGGCACGGAGCAGGGACCACCGGCCCCCGCTGCAACGTTTACTGCACACCGGGACACGGCCCGATGGCCGCCTCCCGCTTCCGTGAGGCGAGGAGAAGGCCAAGGACACCCGGGCCAGCCTGTGCCTCCCGGTCACTGCCCGGTGGAGCCACACGAAGGACGGCCGCTACCCCGACATAGGCCACGGCCACCACAGCTCTCCTGCCACCAGAGCAGTGCGATACCCCCCGCGCATGCGCGCTCTCCTCTACCTCCTCTTGGGTTAGTCCACCCCGCCTCTCAGAGGGGAGGAGTGGCTTTAAAAAAGTGAAAGTTTACCCATCTGTCCACGCCTTTAGGGGAGTAGCGACGCTCCTGCCTCTGATAAAGAAAAAAGCACTTTTATTGTTTTACAATGAGTCACTCCGCACACGGCTAAAAGGCAGGGCTGGAAGCGCCTCTTTGCAGTGTGCCCCCGTTTCCCTGCGGATAGGCCGGTCCGGTTCGTCACCTTCCCCGCTCCGGAAGGGGTCAGTGCGGGTGTTGTGGGGTGGTTGTAGTTGGTCGCGTCCCGCCTTAGCGGCCGGCCCCGTCATGCCGCCGCCGGGACAGACCCAGCTCCCGGACTGGGACGGCCTGAAGCTCCGAGTGCGGACCATTATCGCCTCCCACCGCGTCGTCATCTTCAGCAAGAGCTACTGTCCCTACTGCAATAAGGTGAGGCGGCGGCGGCGGGAGGCACCGCGGCGGGCGGGTCCGCTTCTTGGGATGGGCCAGACCGGGTCGGGGGGACTCTTGGAGGCGCTTTCCTTGTCCCGCCGTGAGGAGGACGCAAGGCCTGGCGCGGCCTCCGGGAGAGGCGGGAGACGTGTGCCCTGAGGCGCTCGCTCGCAGGCTGGCGGCCCGCCCCGGCGAGGGGAGCATCACTGAGGAGATGCTACTCCTTGGGGTTTGCAGAGCACAGAAATAGCGCTTTACCTGCCCTACTTAGGCATTAGGTCCTAACCCTTTGGGAACTCCCGTTTCAGTCTTGAAATGAGCGTAACTGGGGCCATTTAGAAGAGGAAAAGAACTGGTGGCTTTTTCCCTTTGTGCCGTGAATGAAGAGGGAGATGCATGTGTGGGAGGCTCCGCACAATGTGCCTGTTCCCAGCTCGGCAGCTTTTGTATCTGTTATTAGATGGTCATAGTGCTGGTTGTGTTGCTTCCTCACTGGAAGTTTGAGCCCTGCGTTCGTGTACGACTTGGATAAAGTTGTGTTCCTAGGGAGGGACTAGTTCAGTTTCTGCTCTTTAAGTTAGATGGAAGCTACGGTCTGCAGCAGGATCGTAAGATCTAAATGCCAGCCATAATGTGTGTTTAAAAAACCCAAGCAGACGTTATTGGTTACTTCTGATGTTTAAAGAAAAACGTCTTTCTACCCCTGGTTATGCAGTAGTATGACAGGGTAGATGTAACCAGCGAGCCACAGTCATTAAAGAAAGCCAGCATCTTCATTAGAATATTACAGTACCAACGCACTATAGTCACAACCTATCCAGCACCTGGGTGTTTGTAGGTATTGCGATTCTTGGATGTTTGCAAAGAGCATGTTATGAAATGTTAAGTTAAACCTCATAATACCACATGTGATGTGGCTGTGCTGGAAAAACAAAGGGCTGAGTCTTGCTGTTCCTCAATGGAAATGACAACCAGGAAAACACTCAGAAGTTGCACTCCCATAAGTTGGATTTAGCTCCAGTAGCTCTTGTAAGGGAGAAGATAGTATGACCTTGTAGGAAGCTTAGATGACTGTATCCTCTCTCACTTGCAATTTAAATGAGGTTTTCGGAGGGGAAGCCTCTGTGTATGAGAGGGTAGGCAAAACCAATCAATGCCTTTCTCTCCAAGACTGTTTTGGCAGAAAGGTAGTATAGCATTATAGACAGCTCAGCTCCTCCTAAAATGTACTTACTTACCAACTTAGCAGAAGTTTTTAGCAAACGAAGGGTTGTAGACTTGCACAAGTCTAGTCCAGTTGACAAAAATGATGCTTCTTGTTGAGGAGAGATCCTTCTGTTCAGGACTTCAGTGCTCTTCATTGAGAAATACTTAATTGTGTCAGTCTATATTGCTCTGTGTGCTTTTAGTGGTCATGATTGCTCAAGTGTTGATATGCATGACATTCAGTCCAGTGTTTTCTGAGATCATACAATGGCACAGTAATGTCTTAAACCTTGCAGTGTTTTTCTTCATCTGTCTCTGGTATTGCACTGGGGGGTAGGCTAACACAAGGAGCTTAAGGGAAATGCAGACTTGATTGTAGTCCAGTAATTAAATTCCAGATTCATGTTCTTCCCTGTGTTTTGTTCAGAGCTTCTCTTCTCCATTAGGCAGGGTTGCTTGCTTCAGGGAAACAATCGGATATGAGCAATGTTATCTCTGTTGTCTGAGAAAGGGAAAGAATGAATACTGTGAGTAGGAGGGCCCCCTCTCACATCCATTTATAGAGTTGAAAGACTCTATATGAATCTTTATGAAGGAAGAGGTGATAAACGAGGGGGAGGAAGAAGAGCTGATTGCTCTTGTAGGTAGGTTTTCTTGGCCTACTTTCCTGTTTGGAACAGAAGAGAAAGGTAATATAATAAAGAAAACATGTAGAAGAGGTATATATTGCAGAGGAAAAACTGGAAGAAAAAAGCTTATGAAAGGAAGCCACACATGAGACATCAAGTGATACACCAGAGAAATACCTGCAATGGTGTAAGTATTAACCACCCTTCCACCAGAGACTTAAAAAATAGTGAAAGGAATGGGGAACAGTGGGTAATGGTGATTGTCATGGCAATCAGGAGAGGTGCCTGAGGACTGGAAGAAAGCAATTGTCACCCCAGTTTTCAGTAAAGGCAACAAGGAGGACTCTGGAAGCTACTTCGGGCCAGTCAGCCTGACCTCAGTCCCTGGAAGGGTGATAGAATGGCTTATCCTGAGGCCATCTCTAAGTGTGTGGAAGACAAGATGATCAGAAGTAGTCAGCATGGATTCAGCAAAGGGAAATCATGCATACCCAACCTGATTGCCTTCTCCAGTGGCATAACTGCGTGGATAGATGTGGAAGAACAGGGCTTCTTGCCTACCTGGACTTCAGCAAACCACTTGGCCAGGGGATAGGACAAGAGGCAGTGGGCATTAACTAAAACACAGGAATCTCTACCTGAACATAAGCAAGAACTTTAATGTGAGCATAACTGAGCATTGGAATAGGTGCCTGGAGAAGTTGTGTAATCTCCTTTCCTGGAGGTAATCAAGAGCCATCTGGAGACAATCCTTAGTAATGTGCTCTGGGTGAGCAGGGAGATTGGACTAGATGACCTGTGGTGGTCCCTTCCCTCAACCATCCTGTGTTTCTGTGAATGCAACATTCTTGCTAGCTGATCTATTCTGTAGAATTAATGAAGTGGATATAATTTGAAAATGTAGTTACAGCTTGGGTACTTAGTCTGTAATCACACAGTTTTGAGTTCTTAAAGACAGATGGATATGAGTAGTGTGCACTGCTCGTGCCTTTTAACGTGGATGGTTGTTAGCAATGTGCTTTTGGCAGGATTAATTGAAAAACTGATGATGTTTAGCACTTCTGCAGAGAACATTCATGCTCTAAAATGACCTAATTTGGGATGTGGGAGGAATTCTTTATTTCAAATGGAGGTAGCCACACTGGAAGAAAATTAAGATTATGCCTTCCTTCAGAACAGCACTGCAAATAAATTCTCTGAATGAATGAAGCAGTTGATTCTGTTCAGTTTAGCTGGTAGCATGGCCAGGCAATTGTGCAGTCCTGTTTCCGCAAATGAAATTTATTGTTCACTTGCTTTAGCCAGGCAGCATTGGAGGGGGGGGGTGGTAGAATAACTTCCTTCTCATAACTTAACTTGACTGTTCTTTAGTTTCTTACCACCCTATATAGATTTGATATTAAAAAAAAAGATAGAAATGCATAAATAAAACATGGGGTTTAGCATAAAGAATTGCTAAATCTGAGCACTGTGATACATTGGAATTATTTTAAGAGCAACAACTGTGGCTGCCTAGAAGTTGCAGGTTATTCTAGTTATATGTTATGTTGTCACTGATTTTGTTCTTGATCCATGGGGGTTTCTGGTCAGCTCGGCTGTAGCTATTACAGAATGTTAGCTGAGAGGTGAAACAGCAGACCTAGGACATGCCATTAGTGCTTTACTATATGAAGCGTATTTTGAACCTGCTTGGCAACCCTGGTTGCAGAAAGCATCTCCAGGAAGAGTTCTCTAATGTGTTAGACCAAATGCTTGTTTTCAGAGGAATTATTTTCTGTTTAATACCTGGAAGGTTTTCTAGTCTCTTTTTGTGAAAACTGGAAGGGTTTAGTAGGTAGAGGCTGTTGCATTGGTAAGAAGGGAAGTAAGTGGCTGTATCAGTGACCGTGCAACCTGGTATCCTGTTTCAGACACTTACTAGAGAAATTCCATTTTTGGGATTGGGATATAAGGAAGGAAATTTCCTAACGTCTTCCTGAAGTTTCCAGCGCTGTGAGGCTCAGGAATTCCTTGACCTGCGTTTGTAGTTACTTTTGAGTTAAAAGGTTTCAGTGGATCTTTCTTGCACTAGTTAGTCTCATCTTTTTTGATCTCCTTTTAATTTTGGCTTTGACACTGTCAGCTGGCAGCGAGTTCTTCAGTTTGTGTATTGTGTGGAGGTTTATTTGCTCTTCATTTCAAAATCGTGTTCTGTTGCTGTTTGGAGTATTTCCCAGAAATCATTTCCTGTTCACGTTATCTAGATATTACTATATATCTAGTAT
This sequence comes from Micropsitta finschii, assembly GCA_034783455.1. NCBI lineage: Eukaryota > Metazoa > Chordata > Aves > Psittaciformes > Psittacidae > Micropsitta > Micropsitta finschii. The sequence goes on from JAVHNF010065801.1 coordinate 86,762, forward strand.
ATATATCTAGATATTACTATATATCTAGTATATATATCTAGATATTACTATATATCTAGTATATATATAGTGTGTGTATATATATATATATATATACTGTATATATATATTGGATGGTGTCTTTCTACTCCTCTTAATAATTTTCTTTTCCAAACTGAACTAATCTGTTATCTATTGCCTGTATTGAAGATTTCATAACTGGTCATATACTTGTTACTTTTCATTAGCACAACACTAGCATGATCTATTCATAAGGATAAAGTGCAATAGGTACTTCTGATTAGGATGCTGACATCCTAATTCTTTACAGTGAGGGTGGCCAAATGTTGAAACAGCCTAGAGAGGCTGTTGAAACTTTGTTCTTGTAAATACTCAGAAATGGATGGGACAGTGCTTGAGCAGCATGATTGACCTTCATGTTTGTCCCTGCTTTGACCAGGGAATTGGATTAGAACTAATGCAGAGCTTATTTGTTTTATATATTATGGTTGTTATATGGTGTGGTAAGGAACTTACAACATGGCTGGCAGAGAATACAAACACTGTAGGTCTGCATAAAGCTGAAACTCCAGCAGAGCTTATCTTTGAAGGGGAAGGTGGGGGGGCAGTTTACTCAGGAAGAAACAGAAGCAGGGGAGGAAATCA